>WNWK01005303.1:0-123201 GCA_009830355.1 Cherax destructor
GAGTTGTTATCTATGTTGTTTTACTCCCATTGTATTTTGTCTTGAAATAAAGTTTGTAAAAAAAAGATGGGGTGGTAGGGAAGTAAAAAAAAAAAAAAATATATATATATATATATATATATATATATATGTCGTGCCGATTAGGTAAAACTTGCGATTTTGGCTTAAATAGCAACGCTCTTCATGCCATATAAGACAAGCGAAAATTTGTGTATGCAATAATTTCGCAAAAATCGTTCTGAACCTAAAGAAAAAAATATATTTCATTGTGTTTGTTTATTATTAAATTAATGTTAACGTATCTAAAATATATTTAGTTGGGTTAGGCTAAATTAAATTGCGCTTGTTATAATAAGGTTAGGTAGGTTTTCAAAGTTTCTCTTGGTACAAAGTTAATTTTTTTTACATTAACATAAATGAAAAAAAATTATCTTTAAACGTATAAGAGAAATTTTAGAAAGGACTTAATTTTAAATGAGTTCTTGCTAATTGACCAGTTTTACCTAATCGGCACGACATATATATATATATATATATATATATATATATATATATATATATATATATATATATATATATATATATATATATATATATACACTGGGCTTTGGGGTCTCTCAAGGCAGTGAAGCCGCAGCTCATGCGGCAAGGGCCTACATCAGGGACCTACCAGAAGACAAGGCCGTAGTCAAACTTGACTTTAGAAATGCCTTTAATATGGTGAAGAGAGATGTGGTCTTGCCAGCCGTTCGGGATCGGTTTCCCAGTCTCTTTCCCTTCATTTCAGCTGGCTACAGCAAACCCTCGACTCTTTTGTTTGGGGAACATGAAATTCGATCATCTGAGGGTGTTCAGCAGGGTGATCCACTCGCTCCACTTCTCTTCTGTTTGGCAGTAAGAGAACTAACGTCCAGCCTACGCAGCGAGCTCAACATCTGGTACCTGGATGATGGCACTCTGGCAGGTACTGGGGAGTCCCTGTTAGAGGACCTACAACGGGTGAAGACACAGGGAGAAGCCTTAGGACTCATCCTTAATCCCTCAAGTGTGAAATTATCACAACAAACCAGGAAATAATCAATGCGGTGCAAACAATCCTCCCAGAAGTCACTACTACCACTCCATCCAACAGTACCCTCCTGGGAGCACCGCTGGGTCACCACTCCATCGACACTGTCCTCAAGGACAAAGTGAATGACCTGAAAAGAATGGAGGAGAGAACAAGTGATCTTGATGCCCATGATGCCCTGTATCTCCTCACAAGGTGTCTTACTATGCCAAGACTCACTTACTTCTTGAGGTGTGCACCCTCTTTTGAAAACCCAACACTTGACGAGTATGACGCACACCTGAGATCAACCTTCAAGAAGGCACTAAATCTGTCACTAGAGGATCAGCAATGGGAGCAGGCAACCCTCCCAGTGCGACTGGGAGGTATAGGGGTGCGCAAAGCAAGGCAGGTAGCGTTACCTGCATTTCTGTCATCGTGTTTGGCCTCCTGTGGATTAGTCAAGAGGATTGTCCCTGAACGTTTGAGAGGTGTGGTGGGAGCTCAAGACCCCAAGTTCATTGAAGCAGCAGTGCAGTGGGACATCCTGGCAGACTCCTCCAGTAGACCAGCTCCTCCCAAAGAGCACAAACAGTCCCACTGGGACAAACCGATCATGGAAAAAATTGCCAACACAATGCTCACCAACGCTTCAGGAAAGGACAAAGCTTGTCTCCTAGCGGTGAAGGCACCACCGTCAGGAGATTTCCTTCTAGCTGTTCCCAATTCCTCTCTGGGGACTCGACTCGACCCACAGGCCATTCGGATTGGTGTTGCTCTTCGCCTAGCCGCCCCCATACTTACCGAACATAGGTGTATTTGCGGCAGGGCGACGGCTGATCAATTCGGACTTCATGGTCTAGTGTGTCACACATCAGAAGGGAAGTATGCTAGACATGAGGAGGTCAATGACATCATAAAGAGAAGCCTCGCCACAGCCCGTTGCCCAGCTCAACGGGAACTTCAAGTGCAGAGGTCTGATGGAAGTCAAAAGCGTCCTGATGGAGCCACCATGCTACCCTCGAAGGACGGTAAGCAGATTGCTTGGGACTACACCTGTGCTGCCACATTGGCAGACACCTACCTGCCACACTCCTTAGCCGAAGGGGGTGGAGCTGCCAGCCACAGGGAGACCCAGAAGACCCGCAAATATGAAGACCTTCCCTCTTGCTATAACTTCATCCCAATAGGGTCGGAGACCCATGGAGCATGGGGCAAGTGTGCTCTAAAGTTTCTCAAGGAGCTGGGTGGAAAACTCATCATAGAAACCAAGGACCACAGGGCGACCAGCTTCCTCTTTCAGAGACTCAGTGTTGCGATCCAGAGGGGAAATGCCTGCAGTATTCTGGGCACGCGGCCCACTACCGGGGTAGCTAGACGAAGTATTTGACATGTAGCTCTGAGTTGTCATCTATGTTGTTTTACTCACTATTGTATCCTTGTTAATGTATTTTGACAATGTATTGTATCTTGAAATATATATATATATAGATATATATATATATATATATATATATATATATATATATATATATATATATATATATATATATATATATATATATATATAATCGAAATGAAGAAAAAAGGAAAAACAAGCAGGAGAGCCACAATCATAAGATAAAATCAATTGTAAAGGGCTAAGTGATAATGCTGAACGAGAAGGATGGGATTATGAGGGAGAAGAAAGGGATCCTAGCACAGAATAACAAAGTGTGTGAGGAACTTAGCAAAAGATTCTAATAGGTTTTCGCTGAAGAAAGAGAGGATTACCAAAAGGCACTGTTGATACACGAGATCAGGTATCAGAAAACAGCAGGACAACAGAAGAATCATTATATAGGTACTGAATACCGCAAATTTGATGAATAGCGTAAATGTGCCACACCTGGCTATCTTTATTACTTAGATGTTTCGCCTGCGCAGCAGACTTTTTTAGTGGAATGTTCAGCCTCTTATAACTTATAGAAAGTGTTCAGTCCCTTAGAATAGAGGATGGGGAACAATATACTGGAGCAAGATATGAGGTTCTGTAGGTGTGAGAATAATACAAGTGAGCAGAGCATAACAGTGGAAGTAGGATATGCTAAACATTTGTTATGGACCTGAGTTTAAAATATTCTTTGTTCAAAGATATTGCTGTGTCAGTAAAATAATAAATATCATTAAATTAATGGTTTACAATACTCTTAAGCTGATGCATAGGGAAGATGCTAAGGTACTGGTATTTCCGCTCTATTTAAACACTCCCTCCCTCACCTGTAACGATGCCCAGGTCTAGGAAGGAAAACCACTAGTTTTCCACACTGAGGGCGAGGGTGCTGTTTGATCTGGTTGAAACTGGACACTGTCCATGATCCTTTTCATATTTTGTGTTACCAGCACTTTTACCCGAGTGTTTGCGTCGCGCGTCGGCCGCTGGCCGCTGCCGCTGGGATCATGGTTTCCTTCACAGGACAATTGAGTTATAGACATACTAGTCCGGGTGTGAAATGCACCATCACTTGACCTCAGCTCTACTTAGCATTCCATTCACACAGGAGTGTATGGCAGCTACCTTCTTTAGTGGCCACTGGGACCTTTGACCATCACCATCAATTATTATTTTATCGCCGAGCTCCTGAACAATGACTTAAGATCATCTTCACGCCAGACCGGTGCCAGTGTTCAGTGAGACCAATAAGATGTTTGAATTTCAAGTTGACGTCCACACAGTAAATGAGATGGAATCAACACTTCTAGGATGCCTAGATCATAGGTGACATACATTAGAGGTCGGTTGTTAATTATGTTCTCGACTTCAACCACCACTGTCCTGAACTCTTCTAAATCGATGGAGAGTCTACTTCACGACGGAGACAAGCCTCTCAAAGTCACCCTTGCCATGGAGCCATGGGAGTTGTGTGCTTCCAATGACAACGTGGCTGATGCAACATCTGATTGACCTGCTTGTTCAAATATCTGTTCGAGGTAAACTGCACTAGCAACAAACTTCGGTCAGTTGTCAGAAATCAGCAGCCTTTGCCATTAAATGAAGATTTCAGCAGTCCTTTCAGCAGTTATTTCAGTGGGAACCTCTAAGTGCACTGCTCAGGTAGTGGCGCAGATGAATAGGCACACAAACTTTGTAGTCCACCCCTGTCACTTCAGAAGGGACGACATAACCCTGTCGGCAGGTTATAGTAGTGGTTCAAGATGCCGGCAAGGCGACTCATCAACATAGCAGCAGGTGACAGTGTTTTAATAGTTTCTTCACGCACTATCATCCTTGCAGTATCAAGTAGGACTGTCAGATGTGACATCATGTGTGTGAGCTTTATCAATATTTAACCGAGTTAACCAATGATTCTAAGGCATCAATATATTATGTATATTACGCTCTCAAGGAAGAATTTTGAATTCATCCAACGACATCACATAATGTACTCTAAGTCCAGGTAGAGTCCTAGAGTCAAGAGTAAGCTCAGTTTTCGAGGACATATTTTCTAGCTTCCAGAAATTCATTTTCAACTGATAAGACTTCCCTTTGCCCTTTATTTAGTATTTCATAGATTCAGAGAAGTCGTATTTCACTTTTATCTTAAGGAACTTAAATATAAGATATATCACTTCAAAGAGTTTGTCCAACGAAGAGTATCTAGTTCTAGGAATAGCTAAGTACTGTATTGAATCAGACTCATTGTTCTGGCATGATGTGGATTTTTTCCGTTGCCAGGCACATTTATTTGACAACCAGCCTGGTCCATAGAACCATAACTCATTGCCAACGAATTTCTTGAGAGGTTCTTCACAAAATAACAATTCATCTGGCTTTTCTCTGGTAAGGACATGATAGAAGAGATAATCGGACTACATCATCTTAGTCTTTCACCCGATTTTATATGTAAAGTAGTTTATTCTTATATTCCTCAGCCACTGGAGGAATGCCTCATTGTCACCCCAGATCACAATTTTAGCTAGGGTGAGGTGGTTGAATGCTTTATTGGGATACAATTCTAGTTTGGTACCTACTAAATGTTATTAGTTCGAGTCATGGAACTGCCTCGGATTTCAAAGGCGCTACCTTGACCGTGGAATTAATTAAGACTCCCTTCAGTGTCGCTGATATATGCACAGGCGGCATACTTACAGTGGATGCGTCACATAATATATGCAAAGAGTAGGTTTTAAATTCCTGGCCTACCACGAGGATATCTGTGTGGTGACGGGAATAAACAATGCTTTGCGAGGTTAATACTGGGTTTGAGATTCACTACCTTGAGGTTTAATGAGTCTTTCTTGGTATGCCAAACCTGCCCAGCTTAATACTACTACCAGGAACGAAACTTCAGGAAAATCTAATTTTCCAACTTGCTTTAACGAGGCAGAATTCGTATACCAGCCTCTGAGAGGTATGCTGGTGCTAGTCATTTCTTTGTTTACCTCCTCATAAAGAAGATTTAAATCATGCTCTGTTGGCATGGTTCCTTGAAGATTATCAACAAAGAAACTCTTGCTCAAAACTTCTTTAAGAGGAACTGATTTCCTAGGACGAATATTCAGTGAAGCTTCAACGGTGAATAGTGCCAAACAGTGCAGAACTGAAACGATAAGTTTTAACAGGATTCTGTGTCATAGGGATTCTCTGGTGACAGGAATCCCTGTCAATCTCTTGTAAGACTCCTATGTGGAGAGCTTTCTAGATGTCTGCTGTGTAGGCAAAAGGGTTCGTGTAAAACATAATTAACACGTCACCCAACTTCTCTAACAAGGAAGGTCTTGTCATCAGTCAATCATTAAGACTATCCGCATTCCTGGGTGTCCATGCACTCCAGTTATACATGTTATGTAAAGAGATGAAATGAAAACTCTTCTCAATCCTCTTGTGCGAGTGTGATGTGTAGGTGGCTTATCATTCATCACTGCCTGAATGAAGTGGTTATCCAGTTGTGTCTGTATGATTTTGCCATACACCGATAGCAGCTATGAACTCTTCCCTAAGTCATTAATCAGCTTTATTATGGCTTAAAACAATGCGATAATTAGTGAGCAAGTGTTTTTTTTAAACTTCCATGTCAACGTGACCCAGTACTGTGTATCCTAGTACTCGGCATTGTCAAGGTACTAGTTATATAGGTGAAAGAGCAACACCGGTATTCCGCCAGCCACCTGATGAAATTCAGCGACTCCCTCTTAGTGACTAAATAACCCAATTTCCGTAGACGTCAATGCCTTGAATCATTATTCGCTATTTCTAACACAACTAAACAGAATAATGGCAGCTTCATCATCTCTGAAGTATTATCAAGAATTCTCCTCAAAATAATAAACCCCGCCACAAGTACTACAACTACCTACAACGATTTTATTATGCTTTGCACCCCACTCTATACCTGAATATTCCCTAGGTGTCTCTGAATTGTTTGTAACGGATTGACAAAGCCAATGGAGAGTGAGACGTTGCCACAATACAATGTCGTATAAGACTCACTTGTGTCCTGCCTAACACTGCCTCCTCAGGACTAGGTTGTTGACACTGATGCCTATATATACATAGGTCCCATGGCTTATCTTCTGGCTATGTCCAGAAAAACAGAATTTGCGAGCATTGGTTTCGCACTAATTGGTACTGGAAAAGATTAAAATAAATTTTTCACATGAAAATTTGAAAGGGAAACCTATGGTCATAGGAATCGTGAAAGAGGGGTGAAGTGTACACTGACAACAGGAAAAAGGTTATCATGTTATCCAAATATTAAGAATTTAAAAATATTATACCTACGTAAACCATTTTGTACAGCCCATTGCAAGCAGAGTTCTCCGACAACATAGAACAAGGGTTCTTAACCAGGGGGATTTTCCTCCCTGGAGAAAATTTTAGGGTGTTTCAGGGGAAATTGGGACCACTACTCAAGTGATATTCTGTAGATAAATTGTAGTTTGTTTTTAATTTAATCTGTGACATTCAATAATCTTCACTAAATGCTAAAGATTAAATTAAAAATAAACATAAATATTTCACATAATTTGGAACCCATTATGAGTGTCCAAAAAAGAGGGTACGATGATACATATATTAAATATGGAATTACATCCATCATCATCAACAGAGAAGAAAGACCTCAATGTGTTAATTGTAGCAAAGTTTTGGCAAATGATTCTATGAAACCATCAAAGTTGAAGCAACATTTGCAAAATGTTCCTCAACACAATGGCAAGGAAAAAAACATTTTTGAAGCTGTATTCAACAGGGGTATTCCAAGAAATGAACCAAAAGGTTATTGAAGCTTTTCATGTCATTGCTCTGGAAATAGCAAAGCAAAAATCAAAATATACAACTGGGGAAACTTTGATCAAACCTTGCGCTCTCAAAATGGTGGAAATTGTGTTGGGAAATGGGTGGAAGAAAAAACTTGCAGCAGTTCCACTATCAAACAATACTGTTCAAAGGAGGATTAGCGACATGGCCATTGACAGGTTATACAAGACAATCTTGGAAAGAGGAAAATTACATTCTGATATAGGGCAATAAGGGTGAATTAGGCGAAAAAAGGTTGAGAACCACTGACTTAGACTATGACCAACACTATTGTTAAAAGTACATAGATGTAAGGTTCTCTATGAACATTTGTTTGGCAAAGGGTAGTGACAGGAGGCGAAAATGTTAAAAAGCTAATGACATAAATGATTATATAATAACATGATGAGTCCTTTAGTTATTTTGGTAATTTCCGGAATTGATAAGACGACATAAATAATTAATAATATTTATTGAGACTAGTAATCATATCAGGAGATACGTAACGAAGGTATAATCAAGCAAGAAGGAAGCGTTATACCAATCTAAGTTACTCGTACACAAATAACCCGTACATGGGAGAGAGACGACGACGTTTCAGTGTGACTTTGTAAATAATCCAAGTCGGACCGAAACGTCGTCATAAGCTCCGCTCTCCTATGTCCGGGTTATTTGTGTATTGTTCCAGTCACGGTATTGTGTCTTTTTGTACTTTATGTGTACTCGTGTGTACTCGTGTGTACTCGCACTTTTAATACTTATAATATCATTTAATTTGAGTGAAAGTGTCAACTATACTTCAAGAAACTCTTAATATATTCATGTTGCTTAAATTATCGGTCATTTGTCCCTTTTCCAATCATTTAATAAGACGCTTAGAAATGAAGCTTTTATAAATTCTTAAACATTGGTAATCTACAATTCAGTTTCATTTATAAAATCAATTTAATCGTCAAAATTTTCACATTTAGGTTTAAAAATCGAAACTGAAGACAACACATAATAGTGGAAGGTCCACAACTTCGCCTCCCAAACTTCATCCTCCCAAACTTCCTCCTCCTAAACTCCATCCTCCTAAACTTCATCCTCCCAAACTTCATCTTCCTAAACTTCATCCTCCTAAACTTCATCCTCCCAAACTTCATCCTCCTAAACTTCATCCTCCTAAACTTCATTCTCCCAAACTTCATCCTCCTAAACTTCATCCTCCCAAACTTCATCTTCCTAAACTTCATCCTCCTAAACTTCATTCTCCCAAACTTCATCCTCCTAAACTTCATCCTCCTAAACTTCATTCTCCCAAACTTCATCCTCCTAAACTTCATCCTCCCAAACTTCATCATCTCAAACGTCATCCTCCTAAACTTCATCCTCCCAAACTTCATCCTCCTAAACTTCATCCTCCCAAACGTCATCCTCCTAAACTTCATCCTCCCAAACTTCATTCTCCCAAACTTGATCCTCCTATACTTCATCCTCCTAAACTTCATTCTCCCAAACTTCATCCTCCCAAACGTCATCCTCCTAAACTTCATCCTCCCAAACTACATCCTCCCAAACTTCATCTCCCTTATTATCTTGCTCTGACTCACGAAATTGTAATAAAAGGAATGTAAACAACTCATAGAATGGAAGGGGATTGTAATTCATGGCTAGTCATAGGACTGAGCCCCATCCATGTTCCGAGTTGTTTACAGTCGTGTTAAATTTTTACATGTCACTTGATAACTGCTTCGAAACGACTTTTTCTACTGCTTGTCATAGCGATAGGTGGATATGTCTGATAAAAACTGCACTGTGGACACTGATGGGCCCATGAAAATATTCAGAGGATATAGAAATATACCTAGTTAGAATAGTCCTGTTAGGCAGGCATGGTTCTTTGGTTAACACATTGGCCTGCCAGGTTTAAGTATTGGCTTACGGAAGTTTCAAACGCCATCCGTTTTGTGAGCTATTATAATTTGATTAATGTTTTTTTTCATGCTTACAGTGTCTTCAAAACTGAATGGAAAAAGGTCCAACTACAATGAGGATGCCTTGCTAAGCGTCACATTAGTTACTGTAAATACTGAATGAAGACGTCAAGTGTACCTACAATACAGTTGATGGAATATTAATACTGATGAGTTATAAATGACACACACAAGCAGTAGGGTTAGGTTAGGTAAGGTTCGTCAGGAAACATGACAAGTGTTTCCTGACGCGGGTCTTAGTCAGATAATGACCCGCCGGTCATCTGACCGAGGCCTTCCGCTGGCTTACCGGTGAACCTTTTTAAAAATAAGTCGATTATAACCATTTTCGTTCACAAGCAGTAATAGAAAATTATTGTTACACTGAAGAAACGTTTCTGAATGAAATTTTCCATCATTATAATCATTATTTTACGCAGTATCAACGCATCTCATTATCAATAATAGAACGCTGGCAGATTAGTTTGAACAACGAGCGATGTTATCCATAACCAATTACAGCCTGAATATCAGCTGTCGTAGATTGTGGCTCTTCCATCCCTCTTCTCCAGCGAGATAAAAAGGCAATTAAGAAAGCTTCCATTTAACGCTCCAGGTAGTGATGGAGCATGTTGTTGATGGTGTGGCTCTCAGATTGATTCAGAAAATAAGGTTTTAGAAAACATTGTCTGCTGCGTCTCTCTCCTTCTAGAGAGTTAAAATGTATCTTTCCTTTGTCAATAATTAAGATTTTTCTGGAGTAAAATGTATCACTCGTTTTTCTCGTTCGGGTCTTAAATATTTTCATGCTGATGATGTCCGCTGCAGCTCTTAATCTTGAGATATTGCAACAGACGTTTCTCGCAGCTCAGTGCAACAGCCGGTTCACGCAGCTCAGTGCAACAGTTCCTCGCCAATGAGTCCAACTGTTCCTCGCCACTCAGTGCAATGGTTCCCCGCCACTCAGTGCAACAGTTCCTCGCCACTCAGTGTAACAGTTCCTCGCCACTCAGTGCAACAGTTCCTTGCTACTCAGTGCAACAGTTCCTTGCTACTCAGTGCAACAGTTCCTTGCTACTCAGTGCAACAGTTCCTTGCTACTCAGTGCAATGGCTCCCCACCACTCTGAGCAACAGCTTCCCTGCAGTCAGTGTTGCTACACACTAAATTTAACTCAACACCAGTGAGCGTGGCATCCCACAACTGAGTGTAGCAGTACACTACTAAGTGTACCTCCACCACACTGAGTGTACCTCCATCACACTGAGTAGCCACGAACCACTAAGTGTACCTCCACCACACTGAGTAGCCACGAACCACTAAGTGTACCTCCACCACACTGAGTAGCCACGAACCACTAAGTGTACCTCCACCACACTGAGTAGCCACGAACCACTAAGTGTACCTCCACTCCACTGAGTAGCCACGAACCACTAAGTGTACCTCCACCACACTGAGTAGCCACGAACCACTAAGTGTACCTCCACCACACTGAATAGCCACGAACCACTAAGTGTACCTCCACCACACTGAGTTGCGACGCACCACTAAGTGTACCTCCACTACACTGAGTAGCCACGAACCACTAAGTGTACCTCCACCACACTGAGTAGCCACGCACCACTAAGTGTACCTCCACTCCACTGAGTAGCGAAGCACCACTAAGTGTACCTCCACTACACTGAGTAGCCACGAATCACTAAGTGTACCTCCACCACACTGAGTTGCCACTCACCACTAAGTGTACCTCCACTCCACTGAGTAGCGAAGCACCACTAAGTGTACCTCCGCTACACTGAGTAGCCCCGAACCACTAAGTGTACCTCCACCACACTGAGTTGCCACTCACCACTAAGTGTACCTCCACTCCACTGAGTAGCGAAGCACCACTAAGTGTACCTCCACTACACTGAGTAGCCCCGAACCACTAAGTGTACCTCCATCACACTGAGTAGCCACGAACCACTAAGTGTACCTCCACTACACTGAGTAGCCACGAACCATTAAGTGTACCTCCATCACACTGAGTAGCCACGCACCACTAAGTGTACCTCCATCACACTGAGTAGCCACGCACCACTAAGCATGCCACCTCACCTTTAATGGTACACGCAGCTGAGTGCAGCTATGCTCCTCACTACTCCACTAAGCATAGTCAGACATCAATAAGTGTGGCCACACAGTACCGAATGCTATCAAAACTTCGTTAATACAAATGTCCAAAAAAATAATTAGGGATTCCCTATGGGATGCCTGTATACCTTTATTTCCCACGTTTTCATTTATGGCTAGAGAATGCAGCAGCCAACGGCTCCAATTTTTTAATATTGGTTTACCATAACTAGGAACAGCTCATGTAACTACCGTTATATGCAGACGCCCGCTAGTTAAAGTTATATGCTGCTGACCGTCTCGGTTTTTATTTCTGCTCGATAACTAAGGAAAGTCTGATCAGCTTCAAATTATCAACATTGATATATCCTATTTAAAGGAAGGTTGGGATTGTTATTGTTTTATTGTTCAGAGGGCAAGGGAGGGATTATTGAGGTGGGTTGAACATTTACAGAGGACTGAGCAAAATAGAATGATTTGGAAGGTGAATAAATCTTAGTGGAGGAAAGAAGGTGTAGGGGTCGTCCTAGAAAAGGATGTATAAATGAGGTAAAGATTTTGTCTTGAAGAAGCTTGAACGTCCAACAAGAAATTGCGAGCGTGTTAAATACGAGATAGTGGAGGGAAATACGTTTACGATATAACGTGCTGTTGGAGTGTAAGACAACAATAATGGGATTCAGTGGTTAAGACAGTTCTGGAAGAAAAGAAGCAACATGAGAAAGCCTGTGAGGAGAAATGTTAAATGGGGAAGTGCAGGTGCTAGAAATTGAAGGGACTATATTGAAGAAATAATTTCATGCACTGGAAAAGGAGGTTTAAAACCTGTTGACGTAAGGAAAAACCTAATATGAGTGTGGAGACAGTGAGTGAGGTAGTGACTAGAACGAAAGGAAGTTAAGTTGCCAGGATAGATGGGATTATAACAGACGTTAAAATCAGGTAGGAATAGTTCTTAGTGGATTCTGAATTAATTCAATATGTGCATGAAAGAAATAAAGACACAAATTTTGGCAGTGAGCATGCATAGTTCCTTTGCATAATGGAAATTGACACAAGAGTAAGAATTACATTAGAATATTCAAGTTGAGTATACCAGGTAAAGTGCATATCAGAATTATTATTGAAAGAATGTAATTCTTTCAATAATAATTCTTTCAATAATAATTCTGATACTAGGACTTCATGGGAACAAAAAGGCCTTAAGATGGGTAGGGAATTTGTAGATCGAATGTTTATAAGTGAACAATACATAGATACTGGTTAGGAACTGCTTGTTTACTTTATGGATTTTGAATAGGTTGGATATCGGAAGAATGTGATAGATAACGCAAGTGTATGAAAATGGGAGATTACTAATATCAGTAGAGTGTCAATTCAGATGTTGAATCTCAGGTTAGGAAATGTAGAAGATAGGGAGGCAATTTCCCAAAACAAGGGCGTGTGATGCCATGATTGTATAATATATTGCAAGATGGGGGAAATGACAGAAAGTGGGAATCATCACAATTGCTCTTTGCTGGTGACATTTCTTGTAAGGAAATCTGAAGAGAAGTTGCAAAGGCTGGCGAAGGAAGATGATGAGATTAATGAGATTAATAATGATGAGATTAATAATGAAATTAGAAGATTAAGTTAATTTACCAGATAAGAATATAGATGAATGGTTCAGAGAACCGACAAGTTATAAATTAGACACATATGCAACATTTGGGTATCTTTATTGAGGAAACGTTTCGCCACACAGTGGCTTCATCAGTCCAATACAAAGTAGAAAGTTGTAAGGAGAGTTGGAGTTTTGAGGTAATCAGTCCCTCGGCCTGGAGTCGATGTGTTCAGTCCATCAATCTTGTAGAAATGACAGTATATGTCCGTAGAGGTGGCTTATATACTGTAGTTAGGTGAGGTGAAGCAGCAGGAGGCGGGGTCATAGTGGTACTATCCACTAGTCTAAGTAGATCTTCGTCCAAAGGTTGGACAAGTGTTGAAGAATTCGTTTGTATTAAGATCCCAAGATGTTGCTGTGTCAGACAGGGTATAGATGAATGGTTCAGAGAACCGACAAGTTATAAATTAGACACATATGCAACATTTGGGTATCTTTATTGGGTATCTTTATCTTTATTTATTGAGGAAACTACAGTATATAAGCCACCTCTACGGACATATACTGTCATTTCTACAAGATTGATGGACTGAACACATCGACTCCAGGCCGAGGGACTGATTACCTCAAAACTCCAACTCTCCTTACAACTTTCTACTTTGTATTGGACTGATGAAGCCACTGTGTGGCGTAACGTTTCCTCAATAAAGATACCCAAATGTTGCATATGTGTCTAATTTACCAGATAAGAAATTCATAGGACATAGGAGGGGTTATTTGGGCTTTTATAAAGGATGGAATAGACTAGGATGACAAAGGTGAATTAAGCTGGGGTACAGGGAAAATGAGACAGGGGATATACGAAGAAAGTTTAGTGGAACTACAAGGGGTTTTCAGTGCTAAAGGCTTGAGCATCAAGCAAGCTTGTGTGAGCTTTTTTTTGGACCATCTTGACATGCTGTTGAATTGTAAACAAGTTAACGCTTATGAAAGGACTCTGGTAAACCGGTTAGCCGGACTTTAGTCCTATAGGCAAGAAGTACTGGGTCTACCTTCCGAATGAGGGGGCTGGGAATATTGGCGTTCGGAGGATCATTTCAATTGTAATATCTTCATACATTTTAGTAAGACAGCTGTTGCATTAGTGATTCATATACTTGCTTTTTTTAGTTGCCCTATTTATGTAGGAGATGACCGGTGTCACGAGGTAAAAAAAAAAAAAAAAAAATATATTGGAATCATTGCGATACCATTTCAGGTCCGCATCAAACGTTCAGCGCTATTGTGATTGACTTAACGGAAGGTTCATATTGCTACTGAGTTGTTCAAGTCCCAATTTGCCAATTATAATAAACAAACTGAGAAATTCATTGACATTCAGAAGCTGTAGTATCCTCTTTCGAACACCTTCTAATCTTTAATGCTGCTATATTTCATTTGACAGATATTACCTTGTAGATTATACTGTGTAGTAAAAACAATTGTCATTATATTAACATAAAATCGTTGTAATTGTGTTTGGTTACCTTTGTCACATCATGCAGGAACCTCAGTCCATCTTGTCTTGTTAAATATTCCCTTCGGAATACCCGTGAAAGGCCAAATGAAGTTTTTTTCTTCTTTAAAGGTTTCCGAATATAATTAGAGAATACTTCAAGCGATCAGTTTCTAATTTTTTCGATTCGTTAATCATAGCTGAATTTACTCGTACCAATTGGTACTCGCGTATTTCTGGTTGCAGAAGGTCGAGTCTCACCCCCTGGCCCCATGTCTCCGCTGGATTCTGTTGGGTTCACTATCCTGGCTGCTTCAACTATATCATACCTATTTTCAAAACTTTGCATGAATCCCTCCTCTAAGGCTTCACTGTCTAGATCGTTTCACTTCAGGACCACTAAGGATATAGAAATATTTTCTAACATCCCCTTGACTCATTTGTGTTTTTACCTTGCAGCTGCGCCCTTGTGTTCCTGACACCTGCCTATCTAACAGATTCGCCATGTTCATCCTCTTTATTCCTTTCAGTATCTTGTACGTTGTAGCCATGTCAGCCCTGGTCCTTCTGCTCTCTGATGTCATCAGGTTTAGATCTGCGAGTCTTTGTTAATAGTTCTGTCGTGCCGAATAGGTAAAACTGGTCAATTAGCAAGAACTCATTTAAAATTAAGTAATTTCTAAAATGTTCTCTAATACATTCAAAGATATATTTTTTTTCATTTATGTTAATGTAAAAATTAATAATTTTTTACCAAAAGAACCTTCGAAAACTTACCTAACCTTATTATAACAAGCGCAATTTAATTTAGCCTAATCCAACTAAATATATTTTAGATAAGTTTAAAATATTTTAATAATAAACAAACACAAAGATATATATTTTTATCGTTAGGTTCAGAATGAGTTTTGCGAAATTATTGCATACACAAATTTTTGCTTGCCATATTGGGCAAGAAGAGCGTTGCTATTTAAGCCAAAATCACAAATTTTACCTATTCGGCAAGACAGTTCCGACCCCTCTAGCGAACCTTTGCACTTTTACCAGTTTTACATCGTTATGAGATGCGGGTTCCATAATGTATCATCCAATATTGACCCGATACGCTTTGTTGACTTTAATGTATGTGGTATCAATATTCTGCCAGGCCGATAGATTGTACTGTGTTAATAGACTATGTGTGATGTTGGTATAGAATTTGTGATGTCGATAGACTGTGTGTGTGACTTAGGAGGACTGAGTTGTGTTGGTGGTTGACAGTAAAGGGTGTTGGTAGGCAGTGTATGTTTAGAATATGTAGACTCTCGTGTTGGTAGATTGTACTCTTAAAAGCATCTTGCATTACAAAGCAGTTTGAGTTGTTTTTAGACATTTTATTTCTTTGGCACACTTTGTGTAGTGTTAATAGACTAAGTGGTATAAGTAAGCTGTGTGTAGTGTTGGAAGACTGTGTAGGGTTGGAAGACTGTGTGTAGTGTTGGAAGACTGTATGTAGTGTTGGAAGACTGGGTAGTGTTGAAAGACTGTGTGTAGTGTTGGAAGACTGAGTGAAGTGTTGGAAGTCTGGCTCAATGGTTTGCATACATTTTGCTGTGTAGGTAAACACTATATAATGTTAGTTGACTCTTGTATTGGTAGTGTTGGTGGTGTTAAAAACGAGTGTGTAGCGTTGGTAGACAGTGTGTGGTACTGGTAGAATGTGTGTGGCACTGGCAGAATGTGTGTGGCACTGGCAGAATGTGTGTGGCACTGGTAGAATGTGTGTTACACTGGTGGAATGTGTATGGCACTGACAGAATGTGTATGGCACTAGCAGAATGTGTGTGGCACTGCTAGAATGTATGTGGCACTGTTAGAATGTGTGTGGTACTGGTAGAATGTGTGAGTTATCGGTAGAATGTTCGTGGCTCTGGCATAATGTGTGGTACTGGAAGAATGTGTGTGGCACTTTCAGAATGTGTGTGGTACTGGTAGAATGTGTATGACATTGGCAGAATGTGTGTGGCACTGGTGGAATGTGTGTGGTACTGGTAGAATGTGTATGGCACTGGCAGAATGTGTGTGGCACTAGTAGAATGTGTATGACACTGGTAGAATGTGTGTGTTATTGCTAGAATGTGTGTGGCACTGGCAGAATGTGTGGAACTGGTAGAATGTGTGTGGTATTGGCAGTATGTATGTGGTACTGGTAGAATGTGTGTGGCACTAGCAGAATGTGTGTGGCATTGGTAGAATGTGTGTGGCACTGGTAGAATGTATGTGACACTTGTAGAATGTGTGTGGCACTGGTAGAATGTGTGTGGTATTGCTAGAATATGAGTGGTATTGGTAGAGTGTGTTGTACTGGTAGAATGTGAGTGGTATTGGTATAATGTGTGTGGTACTGGTAGAATATGTTAGGCACTGGTAGAATGCTTGTGGTACTTGTAGAATGTGTGTGGTACTGGTAGAATGTGTGTGGTATTGGTAGAATGTGTGGTTTATTGGTAGAATGCGTGTGGTACTGGTAGAATGTGTGTAACACTGACAGAATGTGTGTGGCACGGGTAGAATGTGTGGCACTGGTAGAATGTGTGTGGCACTGGCATAATCTGTATGGCACTGGTAGAATATGTGTGTTACTGGTAGAATGTGTGTTATTGGTAGAATGTGTGATACTGATATAATGTGTGTGGTACTGGCAGAATGTGTGTGGTACTGGCAGAATGTGTGTGGTACTGGTAGAATGTGTTTGGTACTATCAGAATGTGTATGACATTGGTATGATGTGTGTGGCACTGGTAGAAGGAGTGTGGCACTGGCAGAATGTGTGTGGTACTAGTTGAATGTGCGTGATACTGGTTGAATGTGTGTGGTACTTGTAAAATGTGTGTGGTTCTGGTAGAATGTGGGTGGCACTGAAAAAATGTGTGTGGTACTGGAAGAATGTGTGTCTTACTGGTAGAATGTGTGTGGTACTGGTAGAATGTGTGTGGAACTGGTAGAATGTGTGTCTTACTGGTAGAATGTGTGTGGTACTGATAGAATGTGTGTGGCACTGGTAGAATGTGTGTGGTACTGGTAGAATGTGTGTGGTACTGGTAGAATGTGTGTGGTACTGGTAGAATGTGTCTTACTGGTAGAATGTGTGTGGTACAGGTAGAATGTGTGAGGCACTGGTAAAATGTTTGGGGTACTGGTAGAATGTGTGGTACTGGAAGAATGTGTGTGGTACTGGTAGAATGTGTGTGGCACTGGTAAAATATGTGAGGATGGATTTAATAGTGACCTGTTTAGCAAGCGCCAATACGCTTGCTGCTCTCTTCGTCAAGTCTTACCTTCTTGCTTCCGCAAGTGGGTTCCGTCTTCTGGGAAATCTTCGAGACTTTACACACCTCATTTTTAGCAGACCACGGTACGGGTGTGGTTTGAACCAATGGCGAGTGATTTTTACGACTCACTCGCAATGGGTACAAACCCCACCCCTACAGTGCTTTGTTTATAATTGTGTTATTACGATTTCATTGGTCACTTTTAGTAGTATTTGAGGTCCAATACGATGGTTTAGCTTTATATTGTTCCAACTTTAGAGGTAAACTTTTCCCCAGGTTGAGGGACTAATCCCCTCAAAAACAACTAGGCTGTAGTCCTGATGTTTCATTCTTTGTATTTGACTGAAGAATCCTATCGTGTAGGCGACACATTTCAGTAATAAAGATACCCAACTGATGCAGTTGTTA
Organism: Cherax destructor; assembly: GCA_009830355.1. Classification (NCBI taxonomy): domain Eukaryota; kingdom Metazoa; phylum Arthropoda; class Malacostraca; order Decapoda; family Parastacidae; genus Cherax; species Cherax destructor. The sequence continues at coordinate 18,213 of WNWK01005303.1, forward strand.
GGATTTTATTCCATTTTCCTATTTCTAACTATACTTATCTCTTGGTATAAGTTCTTGCCTCATACGCCTTTACGTCTTACTCTCAAGCATCAATCCGTGAGTTTGCAACAACTACCACAGATGGCCTTAATTAGTCAACGGCTTTCCCCCAAGTTCTCAAGATTAATTATCAGCAATTCACTTACTTCAGTCTGAATGCTAGGTTCATTGTATACATATTATTTAACCAAGGGGATCTTAGAATACAAATAAAGACGAAATTGGGGTCTACTTACTTTCCATAGGAAAGAACTCGGTATAACCCGTATTTTCCACATTAGGTTATATTTCGTGCATAGACAAACAACCACTGTCATTCGTTCTCTGTTTTGCTTGAGCTCTCGTGGTGTCCATATTTTGTTCTGCACTCATCCCTTTACTGCCACACTCTTCCGTATTTGCTCTGGGACTCATTTGTGGAAGCTGCTGTCAACACATTCGCCAAATCTCGGTTAACTGACTCCACCGACCAGCTTGTCTGCTAAAACTGGTACCAAAAGATCGCTACTGACTGCTGAGACTTCTAGGCAGCAACTGGTTACTGTTACGGCTGAGCTTTGACTACTCACTGACACTGCTAGATGGAGAACGGCTACAGAATGCCACTGCTTGCGCTTGCTAACTAGTAGAATAAGTACTGTTAACTTCCACAGTTAACTCACTACTGCTTCTAACGTTAACTGCTGGCTCTCTCGGGATGGCTAATGCATTGATCGCTACTGCTTTATTGTTAATTCACGTAAAACTGCATATTCCACCACAGAATGCTAGCTACAGAACTTGATAGACGCAATCCTATCTGACATTATCCTGACGCCAAATGACTTCGAAGAGGCGATAAATGACATGCCCATGCACTCCGCCCCAGGCCTAGATTCATGGAACTCCGTGTTCATCAAGAACTGCAAAAAGCCCCTATCACGTGCTTTTAACATCCTATGGAGAGGGAGCATGGACACTGGGGTCGTCCCGCAGTTACTAAAAACAACAGACATAGCCCCACTCCACAAAGGGGGCAGTAAAGCACTGGGAAAGAACTACAGACCAATAGCGCTAACATCCCATGTCATAAAAAATCTTTGAAAGGGTTCCAAGAAGCAAGATCGCCACTCATCTAGATACCCATCAATTACACAACCCAGGGCAGCATGGGTTTAGAGCAGGTCGCTCCTGTCTGTCCCACCTACTCGACCACTACGACAAGGTCCTGGATGCTCTAGAAGACAAACAGAATGCAGATGGTATATGCACAGACTTTGCAAAAGCCTTCGACAAGTGTGACCATGGTGTAATAGCACACACAATGCGTGATAAAGGAATAACAGGAAAAGTTGGCAGATTGATCTATAATTTCCAAACAAATAGAACACACAGAATTGTAGTCAACAGAGTAAAGTCTGAGGCGGCTACGGTGAAAAGCTCTGTTCCACAAGGCACAGTACTCGTTCCCATCTTGTTCCTCATCCTCATATCGGACATAGACAGGGATATAAACCACAGTGCCGTATCTTCCTTTGCAGATGACACCCGAATCTGCATGACAGTGTCCACCATTGAAGACACTGCAAGACTCCAAGCAGACATCAGCCAAATCTTTAAATGGGCTGCAGAAAACAATATGAAGTTCAATGATGAGAAATTTCAATTACTCCGATATGGAAAACGTTAGGAAATTAAAATTTCAACGGAGTATAAAACAAATTCCAACCACACAATGGAGCGAAAAACTAATGTCAAAGACCTGGGAGTGGTCATGTCAGAGGATCTCACCTTCAAGGACCATAACACTGTAGCAATTGCATCTGCTAAAAAAATGACAGGATGGATAATGAGAACCTTAAAAACCAGGGATGCCAAGCCCATGATGACACTTTTCAGGTCGCTTGTTCTATCTAGGCTGGAATATTGCTGCACACTAACTGCACCTTTCAAGACAGGTGAAATTACTGAACTAGAAAATGTGCAGAAAACCTTCACCGCACGCATAACTGCAATAAACCACCTCAATTACTGGGAACGCTTGAAGTTCCTAAACCTGTACTCCCTAGAACGCAGGCGGGAGAGATACATTATTATATACACTTGGAAAATCCTAGAGGGATTTGTACCAAACTTGCAGACGAGAGTCACTTCCTACGAAAGCAAAAGACTCGGCAGACGATTCAACATCCCCCCAATGAAAAGCAGGGGTGCCACTAGCACGTTGAGAGACAACACAATAAGTGTCAGGGGTCCAAGACTGTTCAACTGCCTCCCAGCGAACATAAGGGGGATTACCAATAGACACCTAGCTGTCTTCAAACAGGCACTGGACAGGCACCTAAAGTCGGTTCCTGACCAGCCGGGCTGTGGTTCGTACGTCGGACTACGTGCGGGCAGTAGTAACAGCCTGGTTGATCAGGCTCTGATCCACCATGAGGCCTGGTCACAGACCGGGCCGCGGGGGCGTTGACCCCCGGAACTCTCTCCAGGTAAACTCCAGGTCCGACTTCCTCCCGCACTCACCTTCATTTTTACATCTAGTTTTACCATTACACGCTTTATTTTTTATTATTTCTTGTACAATCACTTTTAAAATAAAACAGTGTAAAAACTAGCGTCTAAAGAGGTGTGATGGGGCAAAATATCATGTTAACTTTCGTTTTCAGGTGTACTGACACGTGATTGGTCAGCGCCGCAACATTGTCAGACTTTCGTTGGACGTCGATTCCCGGTTTTTTATACTGAGTACTAGAATGACATTCTTCTCAAATTTACATTTTCTATATTTTATTATGTCAACGATTTATAAAAAAAAATACACGATACTACTTAACTGTTATTATATTTTACGGTTCATTATGTATCTCACTGATTCCTGGCTAACTATCTGTAACAAACGTTACAAAGAAATACACAGAAATATTAAGAATTAGGTACCCATGAATTGGGGTTTAAGAAGATGCCTGAGTACTTTACCATTTTTCTTTTTTAATGAACTTTTCGATTTTATTTCGCTCATAACTCGAGAACGTCTCATTCAATGACCTTCAAATTTTAAACACATGTGTATAATAACAAGGACCGAATTTCCTCAGCAAATTGCATGTTTAAATGGGCTATGATCAAAGCTCTTGAACCTATTCCCAGTTAAGGTGTTTTTTTCGTTTAACAATCGGAAGCTTTCTTATTGTTTGCAACATTCTCAGCAATTTTTTTTTTATTTTCTAACAATTTTTTTGCTAAACTCTAGAGAATGTCTTATTTCATCGGCTTCAAATTTCCAACGCCAAGATTCATGGATATATTTGCATACGTGGGTTCTTTCTGCACGGTGCCACAAAAGATATTCCAAAATTTTGTTTCCTAGTGAAAAGTGGACACAGATTCCTCTGGTCGGATTAAAAACATCAAGTCTCGGGTATCCTACGTAGTAGAAGGATGGTGGTATAAACCTTGATAATAAATACCGACAAGTTGGTTTAGTGTGTGTTTAAGTGTTTTTCTAAACCAGAAGGATGGTAATTTTAATGGAGTGTGTTGATGTCATTTGGCCTCTTTTAATTTCCATTTGCTATAATACAATATTAGTTTACGTTATTGAATTATTTTGCGGCTATACTGGTGAGGAGATTTGAACCGGACTTATCCTTCCTTTGCATTGATCGAATCTGAATGACTCCAGTTCGACAGGCACTAAAAGATCCCAACGGGTTTAGCACTTTTCTCTGATTGAAATGAAACAATTGTCAACAGCATCAATCTTCGATGACTGATGCAAGTATCTGTTAGCTTCTTTGCAATATGTGGAAAATGCATATCCAGTCAACTTTTAATACTAATGTGTTTTCTTCAAAGGTAACAGCCTCTTGATGTTAACTTGTGTAAGATATCGTATGCCAAGTTTATTATTCAAACTGAATTCAACATGAGACTAGCTCATGTTGTTTGTAGGATCGGTGGCGGAATGGATAAGGTGACACGTACGTTGTGTTGTCTCTTGAGGCGGGACAATGTGTCGTGGGGTCGAGCCCTGGCCTGCTGCAGTTTGGCAAATGTGTCAGTACCACTTGTTTCGTGGTTTCATTGCGATATATATATATATATATATATATATATATATATATATATATATATATATATATAACTCCGGTATTGTCCTTAAGGTGTTTAGGGAGTCTCGCGGACGCCAATACCTCCTAGTCTGACTAGAACCTTCAGCAGACCCTCTGGAACTAGCACCTGCTAATGTACTCTAAGGAGCTTTAGAAAACACATCACATTTCCCGCCTCCTCATTTAACGAAGGATATTAATCCTGTTATTCTTATTAAGCTTTTATCGATCATTAACCAATTCCAATTTATTTTCTTTGAACTGAATCAATTTAATCTAAGGTAAAACTCATATTCTAAGGTAAGTTTTATTACAATTCAAAAATATAATAATTAAACACTGAATAGATTAATTTAAATGTTCCCTGGAAAGTGTAAACTATTCAAGCAAATCTTATTGAATTTTCATCGCCACCGTAAAGTTATACCATTTGAAAACTAATTATGTATCGGCTGAGTTAAACATTCAATAAAATATTCTATTACGACACGAAACTCACATAAACATCAATATCTGTACCACATAATGAAAGTAATAATTTTGAAAACTTTTGGGAACTACAACAAATGAAATCTAAATTTTGGATTTTATTCCTCTCTCTCCTCAAGACAACTTCCTCGCTTTAACTGAAGAAAGTCCAGGGAGAAACAATGTTAAAAATTTATAGCATCTGTATTCTTTAAGTGTCATGAGAATGTATGCCTAGTTAGTTCCCAAATGCAAAGAGGCCTTCTACATAAATATTAGCGTATGCACAAATAACCCGCTCATAGGAGAGAGAGGAGCTTACGACGACGTTTCTGTCCTAATCGAAACGTTGCCATAAGCTCCTCTCTCCTTTGTGCGGGATATTTGTGTATTGTTCCAGTCGCGGTATTGTGTCTTATTGTTCTTTATTAGCGTTTACACAACACACTGGATGTTAGTATATTGTTACCTAAGTACCGATATTGTTACCTAAGTACCGATCTTGTTACCAAAGTACCGTTGTTGTTACCTAAGTACCGTTGTTGTTACCTAAGTACCGTTGTTGTTACCTCAGTACCGATATTGTTATCTAAGTACCATTCTTGTTACCTAAGTACCGTTGTTGTTACCTAAGTATCTTTGTTGTTACCTAAGTACCGATCTTGTTACCTAAGTACCGTTACTGTTACCTACCGTTGTTGTTACCTAAGTACCGTTCTTGTTACCTAAGTACCGTTTTTGGGTTAAACTCTTGGGCACGCTCTAGAAAGCCAGTTGACTGTCCTGATCTTGAACTGTTAATTGTTTCACTTTTCACAATGTCACTTTCCTGTCTGTTCAAAATATTTACTTCTCAGTCTCTGTAAAATCGTTTTCCATTCGCGTTCGTTTGTTCTTGTTCTGAATGAGACTTTTTTTCTCGTAATATTTTTTTCATAAGTGTCATTTCCAATTCCAACCCTGTGACAACTATTGAAACTTTTCAGTAATATAAATTTGTTGGATTTAGTCATTTATAAAGCACTACAATCGTTTTATCAGCATATTAAACATTTTATTTATGACATTTTCAAATTTACATTATCATCTTCTTACATTTATGACTAATTAATTCATATTTACATGACATATATTCACAGAAAAAGAATTAGAAGTCAATCATAACGTTCCACAATCTAAAACCCAAATTCTCTTCGTGTCATTGGCAGTAATAGCCAGGAAATTTAAGCGAAAAGTGACATATCACGACGAATTATGTCTATAGAAATGCTAGGTTGTTATTTAAGAAAGAACAGTGTTGGGAGAGTGGCATCCCTGCCAGAGAAGATGTGTCCGCCCCCTAGGCACAAAACACTCAAACTACACCACAGCGTAGAACACCACCGGGATGTAGAACACCACCGGGATGTAGAACACCACCGGGTTGTAATTTCGTAATGAGTAAGTGGTTTGTATTAAGTCCGAACGAAATTAAAGGGGCATCCACGTTCGAACAGAACAACACATTTCCAAGCGATTCCCCCACCAAAATTAGATATATTAATCAAGATAAGATCCGCAGCTTTTCCGGGAACCACAAAACCTATATGCTTGATATTCTATCAATAGATAGAAAATCAGTTTAAGGGATGAATCTGCAAAAATAAGTCCGACATAACGAAAGAATAATCCTTGATTTTATTTATTCTTAAATAAATTTAAACTTACGAATAATGCCTTTAGCAGAATTACGGTTTGCTGAGTCTGCGTGCGTGCGTGTGTGTGTGTGTGCGTGTACTCACCTAGTTGTGGTTGCAGGGGTCGATTCACAGCTCCTGGCCCCGCCTTTTCACTGGTCACTTCTGGGTCACTCTAGCTCCACTACATCACTATATATATATATATATATATATATATATATATATATATATATATATATATATATATATATATATATATATACAGTGGTACCTCTACTTATGAGCAGCTCCCAACTCGAACAATTATGTAAGAGTATTTTTGTAGGTGCTTTTGTAAGTGTATTTTTGGGGGTCTGAAATGGATTAACCTAATTTTCATTATTATGGGAAAAATTCCTTCGGTATGGGCACTTGAATAGCCGACTGGAACGAATTTTGCTCGTAAGTAGAGTACCACTGTATATATATATATATATATATATATATATATATATATATATATATATATATATATATATATATATATATATGTCGTGCCGATTAGGTAAAACTGGCGATTTTGGCTTAAATAGCAACGCTCACCTTGCCATATAAGACAAGTGAAAATTTGTGTATGCAATAATTTCGCCAAAATCATTCTGAACATAACGAAAAAATATATTTCATTGTGTTTGTTTATTATTAAATTAATGTTAACGTATCTAAAATATATTTAGTTGGGTTAGGCTAAATTAAATTGCGCTTGTTGTAATAAGGTTAGGTAGGTTTTCAAAGTTTCTCTTGGTACAAAATTATAAATTCTTACATTAACATAAATGAAAAAATATATCTTTAAACGTATAAGAGACAATTTTAGAAAGGACTTAATTTTAGATGAGTTCTTGCTAATTGACCAGTTTTACCTAATCGGCACGACATATATATATATATATATATATATATATATATATATATATATATATATATATATATATATATATATATATATATATATAATGGGAGCCCTCTGATTGAACTTTGTATAGAAAGGGGTTTAGTTATAGGTAATACATATTTTAAGAAAAAGATGATAAATAAGTATACAAGATATGATGTAGGGCGTAATGACAGTAGTTTGTTGGACTATGTATTGGTAGATAAAAGACTGTTGAGTAGACTTCAGGATATACATGTTTATAGAGGGCTACAGATATATCAGATCACTTTTTAGTTATAGCTACAGTGGGAGTAAAAGGTAGATGGGATACAAGGAAAATAGAATCAGTAAGTAAAAGAGAGGTGAAGGTTTATAAACTAAAAGAGGAGGCAGTTAGGGTAAGATATAAACAACTATTGGAGGATAGATGGGCTAGTGAGAGTGTAGGCAATGGGGTCGAAAATGTATGGGGTAGATTTAAAAATGTAGTGTTAGAGTGTTCAGCAGAAGTTTGTGGTTACAGGCGAGTGGGTGCGGAAAGGAAGAGGAGCGATTGGTGGAATGATGATGTAAAGAGAGTAGTAAGGGAGAAAAAGTTAGCATATGAGAGATTTTTACAAAGTAGAAGTGATGCAAGGAGGGAAGAGTATATGGAGAGAAAAAGAGAGGTTAAAGAGTGGTGAAGCAATGTAAAAAGAGAGCAGATGAGAGAGTGGGTGAGATGTTATCAGCAAATTTTGTTGAAAATAAGAAAAAGTTTTGGAATGAGATTAATAAGTTGAGGAAGCCTAGAGAACAAATGGATTTGACAGTTAAAAATAGGAGAGGAGAGTTATTAAATGGAGAGTTAGAGGTATCGGGAAGATGGAGAGAATATTTTGAGGATTTGTTAAATGTTGATGAAGACAGGGAAGCTGTGATTTCGTGTGTAGGGCAAGGAGGAATAACATCTTGTAGGAGTGTGGAAGAGCCAGTTGTGGGTGTAGGGAAGTTCGTGAGGCAGTGGGTAGAATGAAAGGGGTAAGGCAGCTGGGATTGATGGGATAAAGATAGAAATGTTAAAAGCAGGTGGGGATATAATTTTGGAGTGGTTGGTGCTATTATTTAATAAATGTATGGAAAAGGGTAAGGTACCTAGGGATTGGCAGAGAGCGTGTATTGTTCCTTTGTATAAAGGCAAAGGGGACAAAAGAGAGTGCAAAAATTATAGGGGAATAAGTCTGTTGAGTGTACCTGGTAAAGTGTATGGTAGAGTTATTATTGAAAGAATTAAGAGTAAAACAGAAAGCAGGATAGCAGATGAACAAGGGGCTTTAGGAAAGGTAGGGGTGTGTAGACCAAGTGTTTACAGTGAAACATATAGGTGAACAGTATTTGGATAAGGGTAAAGATGTTTTTGTGGCATTTATGGATTTGGAAAAGGCGTATGATAGGGTAGATAGGGGGCAATGTGGCAGATGTTGCAGGTGTATGGAATAGGAGGAAGGTTACTGAAAGCAGTGAAGAGTTTTTATGAGGATAGTGAGGCTCAGGTTAGAGTGTGTAGGAGGAAGGGGACTATTTCCCAGTAAAAGTGGGCCTTAGACAAGGATGTGTGATGTCACCGTGGTTGTTCAATATATTTATAGATGGGGTTGTAAGAGAAGTGAATGCGAGGGTCTTGGCAAGAGGTGTTGGGCTAAAAGATAAAGAAGCAAATACAAAGTGGGAGTTGTCACAGTTGCTTTTTGCTGATGACACTGTGCTTTTGGGAGATTCTGAAGAGAAGCTGCAGAGGTTGGTGGATGAATTTGGTAGGGTGTGTAAAGAAGAAAATTGAAAGTGAATATAGGAAAGAGTAAGGTGATGAGGATAACAAAAAGAATAGGTGACGAAAGATTGGATATCAGATTGGAGGGAGAGAGTATGGAGGAGGTGAATGTATTCAGATATTTGGGAGTGGACATGTCGGCGGATGGGTCTATGAAGGATGAGGTGAATCATAGAATTGATGAGGGGAAAAGGGTGAGTGGAGCACTTCGGAGTCTGTGGAGACAAAGAACCTTGTCCATGGAAGTAAAGGGAATGTATGAGAGTATAGTTATACCAACGCTCTTATATGGGTGTGAAGCATGGGTGATGAATGTTGCAACAAGGAGAAGGCTGGAGGCAGTGGAGATGTCATGTCTGAGGTCAATGTGTGGTGTGAATATAATGCAGAGAATTCGGAGTTTGGAAATTAGGAGGAGGTGCGGGATCACCAAAACGATTGTCCCGAGAGCTGAGGAGGGTTGTTGAGGTGGTTTGGACATGTAGAGAGAATGGAACGAGACAGAGTGACTTCGGAGTGTATAAATCTGTAGTGGAGGGAAGGCGGGGTAGGGGTCGGCCTAGGAAAGGTTGGAGGGAGGGGTAAAGGAAGTTTTGTGTGCGAGGGCTTGGACTTCCAGCAAGCATGTGTGAGCGTATTTGATAGGAGTGAATGGAGGCATATGGTTTTAATACTTGACGTGCTGTTGGAGTGTGAGCAAAGTAACATTTATGAAGGGATTCAGGGAAACCGGCAGGCCGGACTTGAGTTCTGGAGATGGGAAGTACAGTGCCGGCACTCTGAAGGAGGGGTGTTAATGTTGCAGTTTTATAACTGTAGTGTAAAGCACCCTTCTGGCAAGACAGTGATGGAGTGAATGATGATGAAAGTTTTTCTTTTTCGGGCCACCCTGCCTTGGTGGGAATCGGCCGATGTGTTAAAAAAAAAAAAAAAAAAAAAAATATATATATATATATATATATATATATATATGGAAGTGGAATAAGAATCTTTCCTCCGTAAGCCATACTTGGAAATAAATGGTATAAAATACCGACACAATGGAAAAATAAACACATAAGCAGTATAATGTAATCCTTTATTGACAACGTTTCGCCCACGCAGTGCTTTATCGAATCACAAACATATCTGTTTGTGATTCGATAAATCTCACTGCGTGGGCGAAACGTTGTCAATAAAGAATCACATTATACTGCTTATGTGCTTATTTTTCCATTGTGTCGGTATTTTACCATTTATTTCAAGTATGGCTTACGGAGAAAGATATATATATATATATATATATATATATATATATATATATATATATATATATATATATATATATATATATATATATATATATACCACCCCTATATTTTATATATACTTTATTTAAAGACAAAATACATTGACAAGAATACAATAGGGAGTAAAACAACATAGATAACAACTAAGAGCTACATCACAAATACTTCGTCTAGCTCCCCGGCAGTGGACCGCGTGCCCAGAATGCTTCAGGCATTTTCCCTCTGGATCACAACACTGAGTCTCTGAAAGAGGAAGTTGGCCGCCCTGTGGTCCTTGGTTTCTATGATGAGTTTTTCACCCAGCTCTTTGAGAAACTTTAGAGCACACTTGCCCCATGCTCCAAGGGTCTCCGACAATATTAGGATGAAGTTACAGCAAGGGGGAAGGCCTTCATATTTGCGGGTCTTCTGGGTCTCCCTGTGGCTGGCAGCTCCACCCCCTTCAGCTACGGAGTATGGCAAGTAGGTGTCTGCCATTGTGGCAGCACAGGTGTAGTCCCAAGCAATCTACTTACCATCCATCCAGGGTAGCATAGTGGCTCCATCAGGACGCTTTTGAGTTCCATCAGACCTCTGCAATTGGGGTTCCCGTTGAGCTGGGCAACGGGCTGTGGCAAGGCTTCTCTTTATGATGTCGTTGACCTCCTCATGTCTAGCATACTTCCCTTCTGATGTGCATATTCAATTCTGGATCTACGACTGCTCTCCTTATTTTCCTGGGTCTTTTGCCTTCTATACTTCTTCCATTCCCTAGCACACTTGGTTTTGGCCTCCCTGCACCTTTGGGTGAACCACGGGCTCATCCTGGCTTTTTCGTTGTTTCTGTTTCCCATGGGTACAAACCTCTCCTCAGCTTCCTTGCATATTGTTGTCACATATTCCATCATCATCTGTGTTACTCAGAAATAGGGATTACCTGAGGCCTAATGCCTTGTCTAAGAGCAAAGGGTAAAAGTTACTCAAAACACCTGTAAAACTAGGCCTCCCAGGTCTATCCCCATAAACATAGCTGATATTAAACCATTGTTTAGTGCTCCAATGGGTTGGGGTATCAGAAGGTTCCACACAAAAAATCCTACTTATACAAAAATACATTTATTTACTTAGATTAAAAATATATACATTCCAAACACACCTCTTCACATATAAATTAGCCAAACCCCCTCAATAACAGTACGGGACGGAGAGGGCGGCCGGATCGTCACTTCAAAAACACAACAGCGTCCCTATGGGGTCGGCCCAGCCACCGCTACCCTCATCCAGAACCCATCTCCTCCTATTTCTTCAGTTCACACTCTTCCTTCCGAGCCCCGACAATGTCCGAGCCCAGGGTGTGTACTGGTACACCATAAAAGTGCCAAAGGCTTGAGTTAGCTACACAAAAAGGGAATACAACATCACAAACTTAGCTGAAACTAGGCTCCGTCTCGCCAGCCGCTCACCCATGCCGCCACATGTCTCCCAAGCCACGCCACCCCGCTCACCACAAATAGTATTTGGAAAATAAATCCCTAGATGGATTTCCTTATTTCACAGCTTAAACTTACTTTACATTACTCACAAGGTGCATAGCATATTTATAAAAGTATGATTTACATTTATCTAACGGTGATACATTATTATTACTATTTTTTCTAATTACATGAAATTTATGGCACACTTCTCCAATAGCTATATATTACGTATATTTACATGTCATGCACAAACCTGCATAACAATCTGTATGTGTGTGTGTGTGTGTGTTTACATGTTGATTTTCTTATAAAAATACCGACTGATTTAAAAAAATTAATTGACAATGATGCATAAATTTAAAAATTTTAAGCAAACCAAACGTGGAAACCTCACTTTATCTAAAATAATCTACTGATTTTTTTTAGCAAATATTTTGCTGATTATTTCATAGACAAGTTTCAGTTTATTTAATATTAATTTCAATTTAATGTAATATATATGTTTTTGGTTGTATTCTGATTGATTTTCGCAGATTTATTGAATGAAATATTTTGAATGTTCTCATTCTGCAGAGATGGTTCATGGTGTTTAGGCTCAACTTCCAGTTTTGCTTTATTAGGCACAACGTATATACATTTCGTGCCAAATTGGCATAATGAAAATTAGTTTATTGAAAAATCTGCAGTAAGCTATTTGAACAAAACGAGCAAATATATTTCAAAGATTTTTAAGTAATACGTATTAAATAAAAATTATGCTGACATACGATATATTTAATGAAATTTGTTGAAAAAATACTTTAAGTTAATTTACGTTAGGTGAGGTTTATATGTGAAAGCAAAAGACGAAAGTGGTATGGAATTATTACAGTCGAGGCAGTAGGCAATCTCTAGGAGTTATTAGTTACTTGGACGATGGGTAAGCTTCCCATGAGCGATTAGTTCGTTTTCTATAATCTGTAATCACGACATCAATCATTACCGTTTTTTCTAAAATGTAAGATCGTAAATTATCATACATACGTCCTCATAAATTACATATATTTTACTTTGGTTAGGTCTGTAAATTATAAAACTGATAAACGATGAAATTTGTTTTCCAGGCTTTTGAGAAGACTGATCATGTGTAAAGTGACATCGTACTCATCACCAGGAGTCTCTAACTAATACTTACTTTCCGTGAAGGTTTGAATATTTTTACAGGAGACAAATATATGTGATCCTCTGTGTGCTTCAAAATTTCGGAAAATCTTTATACCTAAATAGAGAAATCTCAGATGAACGAATTTGATAACAAATGGCATTTTCTTGGAGAGGTGAAGGAGTGATAAGAAACATCCGAAGGAACATTATGATGGAGGGAAAACAGTGGTGAGAGGCACGGGATGCTGAGGCTGATGTCTCTTGCTCCCTGCCTCTGCTGCCCACTCTTGTGGCTCCTTGTCTGCTCGTGTCTTGGTGAGTGTTAACTCCATTGTAATATTTTTACCAAACATTTTTTTTAATCACTTATATTATTTATATTATTCTTGCAACTTACCAAATTTTACTTATACTTTTCAGTATACCCGTATTTTTAGGATGTATATTTTACTGCTCTTTCTTCAATTACTCTCATTTTTAAACTTTGGAATTGTTTATTTTTACCTTACCATATATTTCCTATTAGATTTTATCATAGTTACTAACATAGTTTGTTATGTACTACCCATGAATGCTAATATTGATCCTCGACTTAACTACCATTCAGTAGTTTACAATATTCAGTTTACATTGTACAGATACTCTATTACATACTAGATAAACATAAAGAAGAATCATCAGTAAAAACAAGAACATCTCAGTTTTCAACTACAGTGCCAAATCCCTAGATAAACACTATGATAACAGGCACCTAAAGTCGGTACCTGACCAGCCAGGCTGTGGTTCGTACGTTGGACTGCGTGCGGCCAGCAGTAACAGCCTGGTTGATCAGGCCCTGATCCACCATGGGGCCTGGTCACAGCCCGGGCCGCGGGGGTGTTGACCCCTGGAACTCTCTCCAGGTAAACTCCAGATATCTCAGCACGCCTTGAGTCACTAAGTGCAAACCAAATTTTCAATATTCTAACAGAAACCTGTCTTAAACATGGCGTAATAGACATCTTCACAGCCATTATAAATGAGAGGTGGCACTGCAATGAACCATTCTAATGAGAAGCAATGCATAAATTGAAATCGTACCAGAGATGAACATCGGAATATAATATTTCTTCAATTAATATATAAAAAACAAAATAATTTAAAGTGATAATTTTAAGGGAAAAATCACAAATCATAACCTGAACAAGCAATTAATAACTGACGGTTACTTTAATATCAGTTTAATTTAAGCAAGCAAGAAATAGGATAGCTTGCTTCCTAAACAACATGTATAATTGCCAACTATTACTTTCAGTAACCAAAGCAACGCGATTACTGAATCTTCATTTGACCGTATTTGGACATATATAGCAGTTCTTCTAAAACCTGAAATAATCAATGACAATACTACTGATCATTACTCAACCTTCGTAGTTACCAACATATCCAAATCTCGACACCCCTCATACCTTATTAAGGCTCCAAGATGAGGTATCAGTGAATAATTTTATCATGGCAATAATTTCCAATAGGTACCATTAAAAACAAAGTTATTCACTCATGTGTCCAAGATTTCTTTCCAAAAATTAAATGCCTCATTTAAATGAACAAAAGTAGATACATCAGCAGTGTGGTGCTACCAACTCGATATGAGTTAACAGCGGGAACCACAGCCAGCTATGCTACTCTGTCACATTCCATCACGTCGGAAGAGATTAGTTTAAAAGTATTTAAATCTGTCAGCCTTAGCTGAGATATTTCGATAAGGCAATGAGGATATCATCAAGCCTTCCAGCAAGGGTTCACCAGCTGTGGGTTCTTTAAAGGTTTCTGTCCAGCAGAGGTAGATTGGGAATTGCCATCCAAGAAACTATACAACTAAATAACAACATTCTCAGATCTATTGACAAGAAACATAGGTATAAAAACAATATTGAATGGGCTTAATTCCCAGAGAAGTAGTAAAAAAGTATACATCTACATTTACCATGTGTAAAATCTAAACAATGGTATTTTTCCAGTGGGTTTAAAGATTAAATGATCAGTAGCAAAAACACCTGGAAAACACTTTCGAATACTGGACTTCCGCAAAATTACTCAGACCAAAGAAACTGTACTAGCCAGACCTATGGTACCTTCCATCCATACTCCTGGTACAGAAAACAATAACTTTTTCAATAATAGAGACTGTTCTTGCCAGCAAAATCCTAAACTTCATTTTTCAGGTTTAGGATTTTTCATTTTTCAGCTCCAGTTTCCTGCTCACATCAAATTCAAGGGAGATACAGTAACTTCAGAATTTAATGCACTGAAAAAACAAAGCAGATAATGCAGTGAGAATATCACCATTCAAATAAGAGAGCTCTACATGCATTCTCACTTACTATTGTAACTCCGTATAATAAAACTCTTGATACCAAAACCTTCTAAAGTATACTTACTGAAGGTGGAGACCCAGCTGAAATCAATAAATACAAACCAATTTCTAACTCGATAATATTGTATATCTTTGAAAAGACACTATATGAATGAATGCATGCATTCATTACGAAACAAATTATTTTTAACCCTTGTCGATTTAGCTTCAGGCATGGGAAAAGTACTATTGATGCATTATAAAGATATTAGACTGTTCACTCAGCTCTACAAAATGTTTAATATCCACTGGGCCTCTCTGTTGATCTAAAAAAAAGCGTTTGGTATTGTAGGCCTCAACATTTCGGTGCTAAAGAAAGAGCACTGTAGAATGAGAGGCCATGTTCTCGATTACATAAAGTCTTACCTTACTAGATGTCAGCATGTTACTACCAATAACACTTCATCAGTCTACGTTATGAACATAGGGGTACCGCAGGGTAGTGTTCATGACCATCATTATTTAGCATCTATGGTAATGACTTGGCTTATGCCTCTCAGGAACATAAACCAGTCAAGTTTGAAAATGTCACAACATTCGGTATATCAAATCCAGATCCTGTTGTCGGCAACACACTCAACGAGGAGGTTTTGAAGATTTCTATGTGGATGTTATCCTCCGAAATTACTCTGAATATTGATAAGATCTTGTGCATGTTGTTGGCGAAATAAGGTATTTTTACTTTTATTAACTAAAAATAATTCGCATATAGAAAAAAAGAGAGAAAATTCTTAAGAATACACCTTGTTTGTAGCCTGAAATTCAAGTCACTTCCAACACATATCTAAGAAAAACTTCTAATTCAGTGCATTTTATAAAAAAATACGTTAGAGTGTTCCTCATACAACATTACTCACAATATTATGATCTCCAATATGTCGATATATCACTTACAGTATCAGTGCCTGAGTATCTGCAACAGCAGATCACCTAAAGAAACATTGGTACCCAACAGAAATCAGCAATTAAAATTATCACTCAATCAGGTTAAACACAACACTCAAACCTCGTTCAAGTAGGACCTTTTGGTGATTATTATACCATGAATATCACCTAAGGTGCTCATCAACCAAATAACTGCTGTTGCAAATGTGCATATGAGATATCTAAGATTACCTTTTAGAAATCTAAATAAGAAGTCATTTAAACTGTGCACGTCAAACTTATATTGGAGTATGCAACGCCAGTAACGAGCACACACCAGGTCAAGCATGACAAGAATTGGATAAGTGCAGATGTTTGCAACGAGAAGTTGAGGGAACAGCCTAATGACACAGGACATGAGGACTACGGTGATATAATAACAGTCTACAAAATACTGAGAGGAACTGACAGGATAAATTGGGACAGATTGTTTCATATGGAAAACAGTAACACGACATAACAGATGGAAGTTGAAAAGTTAGACGAGTCACGAAGCATTTCTTCAGCCTCAGAGAAGAAATGAAGTGGAACGACATGGAGATTGAAGTGGTAGAGATTGTGTTCATATATAGCTTTAAGAAGAGGTACGATAAGGCTCTCGAAGACAGGAAAGAATAAACACACAAAACACACACATACACACACACACACATACGCACACACACATACCAACGCCCGCACAACCACACACCCACACACAAACACACACACACACACACACACATACACACACGCAAAGGACCCAGGAGAATAACAAGAGCAGTCGTAGAGCCAGGAATGAATATGCACAGGTAAGAAGGGAGGCCCAACGACAATATGAAAATGACATAGCAGCGAAAGCCATATCTGACCCGAAGCTGTTGTACAGCCACATCAGGAGGAGAACAACAGTCAAAGACCAGGTAATCAGGCTAAGGAAGGAGAAGGCATCACAAGAAACGACCGCGAATTATGTGAGGAACTCAACATGAGATTCAAAGAAGTGTTCACAGAGGAGACAGAAGGGACTCCAGAAAGACCACCATGTGATGGACACAATATATACAACCGAGGAAGAAGTGAAGAGGCTGCTAAGTGAGCTAGATACCTCAAAGGCGATGGGGCCGCATAACATCTTTCCATGGGTCCTGAGAGAGGGAGAAGAGGCGCTATGTGTACCCCTAACAACAATATTCAACACATATATTGAAACAGGGAGATTACCTTAGGTATGGAAGACAGCATATGTAGTCCAAATTTTTAAAAAAGGAGACAGACATGAATAACTAAACTACAGACCAGTGTCACTGACATGTATAGTATGCAAAGTCATGGAGATTATCAGGAGAAGAGTGGTGGAACACCTAGAAAGGAATGAACTTATCATCGACAGCCAACACGGTTTCATGGACGGGAAATCCTGTGTCACAAACCTACTGGAGTTCTATGACAGGATGACAGCAGAAAGACAAGAGAGAGAGAGAGTTGGGTAGATTGCATTTTCTTGGACTGTAAGAAGGCGTTTGACACAGTTCCATACAAGAGATTTATGCAAAAACAGATTCCTAGTGAGGGGTCCACCGGTACACTAACCACGCTCACACATACACACACACGCAGTAGTGTTAGGAGTAATAATATTGTTAGGACTATTAGTATTACTATTAGTATGTTGATAGTATATTGTTATACACAGAAATACGAAGGCATCGTGAACACACACACACTACAGTGTTCAGGCTTGTAGAAGCTGAGTATTATTATTATTACTGTTATTGTTGGCAGTATTAGTATTACAGTTAGTATGCTGTTAGTATATTAACACATAGAACAGTGAGGCACAGACAAGGGTGGAGGATTATTTCTGAGACACATAAGACGGCAACTGACTCACAGTCTCCCCGCGCCCCCCTCACAGCCCCTCCTCTCTAAATCCTGGCCCACCCACATCCCTAATTCCTTTCCCACCCCTACTCCCTTCTCCCTATAGTCCCCTAATCCCTCTCTCTCTCTCTCCATCTCATCTTTCCATCTCCATCTTTATCCCCCCTCTCCCCTAATCCTCTCTCTCTCTCTATCCTCTCTCTCTCTCTCTCTCTCTCTCTCTCTCTCTCTCTCTCTCTCTCTCTCTCTCTCTCTCTCTCTCTCTCTCTCTCTCTCTCCCCATCTCTCTCTCTTTCACCTCTACCCTCCCCTCCCCTTTATCCCTCTAGTCCCTTAATCCTCCCTCTCTCTCTCTCTCTCTCCCCATCTCATCTCTCCATCTCCATCTTTCCCCCTCTCCTCCCTGCTCCCTCTAGTCCCCTAATCCCCCTCTCTCTCTCTCCTCCACCTTTCCCTTCTCTCTCTTTCCCTATCCACTTTCTCTCTCCCCTCCCCTATCTGCTCTCTCTCTCTCTCCCCATATATCTCTCTCTCTCCCCTCTACCTCTCCCTTCTCTCTCTCTCACTCTTTTCCCTCTTTCTTTTATCTCTTACTCTCCCCCCCCAAAAAAAAATGGTAGGGACTTGAAGGACCCAGGGATCAGAGGAGATTGGTTCTGGTAAGGAAGAATGGATGGAAGAGCAGTGCAAAAGGATGGAACAAGAGTGGGAGAGAAAACTAGGAGAGCTTTCTGCAAAAATGGAGACAAAGCTTTCTGTGAAATTGGAAAAGAGGTTGG
Source organism: Cherax destructor (assembly GCA_009830355.1). NCBI lineage: Eukaryota > Metazoa > Arthropoda > Malacostraca > Decapoda > Parastacidae > Cherax > Cherax destructor. Next base: position 37,066 of record WNWK01005303.1, read on the forward strand.
AGGAGGAGAAGAAGAATTGGGAGTCACAAGTCGAAGTTGCAGTAGCCAGGATAAGGGTCCTAGAAGATGAAGTAAACAGGCTGAAGCAGGTTACAGGGGTATTGACCAGAAAAGACACAGCATCAGGGGGGCACATCGGGAAGGAAGGAGATGTAACTTATGCTAAGGCCATATCTGCCTACCAAGCAGGGTCAAGGAGTGAAGGGGGTGAGCAGCTGGGTGCAGGTGGAGAGGGGGATAGGTCAAATGCAGAGGCACGATCATGCCACCAAGAGCTACAGGAAAAAAAAGGGAGAAAATGGCCATGTACAGACAAGAACCAGAGTCACAGAGGGAAATACAATGAGAGGACTAGAAGGCGAAGGCAGTGTTTATTCATGGGCTCCAGGAGAGCGAGAGAAGGACACACACTGAAAGACGGCAGGCAGAAAGAAAGGAGATTGAGAACATCCTCAAAGAAATTGGTGAAGAGGACATGTCCGAGATTGTAAATTTTGAAGGGGAGAAAGGGGAGAAAACGACCACTAAAGCTGATTCACAGGACATAAACAGTGCGGGACAGGATCCTCCAAGAGAAACCACGGTTGAAGGAAATTGAAGAATACAAGAGGTTGTTCCTAGACCGAGACAGAACAAAAACAAAACGACAGCAGCTGAGGGAGAGGACACAAAAATGAAAGGAGGTAGGAGGAGAGACATGGACAGAATCAGCAGAGGACAACCAGAGCAGGGCAGAGCAACAAGAGCAAGCACACACAGAACCATCCCCAAAACCCAACAACCAAGCACACTATCCCAACACAAACCACAACCCACACTCACAGCCCCCACCCAACACTCCACTATAGAATCCCACAGTACAACGCCAGGTCCCCCAACCTCAAAGACCCCCCAAAACACAGTGTTGGAGAGGAAACTGAAGGTATGGTACACCAACGCTGATAGAATAAAAAATAAGTGGGAGGAGTGGCAAGAAAGAGTCAAAGAGGCATCACCGGACATAATAGCTCTCACAGAATCCAAGCTCACAGGAATGATAACAGATGCCATCTTTCCAATGGGATATCAGATCCTGAGGAAAGACAGAGGGAACAGAGGGGGTGGAGGAGTGGCACTGCTGATCAAAAACCGATGGGATTTTGATGAGATGGAGAGAGGAGACAGAGGGGAAGCAAAAGATTACATAGTAGGAACGCTTAAGTCTGGAAGTACCAAGGTGGTAATCACAGTGATGTATAACACACCACAGAACAGCAAGAGGCCAAGGCAAGAGTATGATGAGAGTAATAGAGCGATGGTTGACACACTAGCTGAAGTGGCCAGAAGGGCTCATGCGAGCAGGGCAAAGCTACTGATCATGAGTGACTTCAACCACAAGGAAATCGATTGGGAGAACTTGGAGCCACATGGGGGCCAAGAAACGTGGAGGGCTAAGATGATGGAGGTGGTACTGGAAAACTTCATGTACCAACACATAAGGGACACTACCAGAGATAGAGGAGAGGATGAACCAGTGAGACTGGACCTAGTATTCACCTTGAGTAGTGCAGATATAGAGGACATCACATATGAAAGACCCCTAAGGGCCAGTGATCATGTGGTTTTAAGCTTCGATTACACAGTAGAGTTACAAGTGGAAGGGGCAGCAGATAGGACCAGAAGAATGAAGCCAAACTACAAGAAAGGGGACTACGCGGGCATGAAGAACTTCCTAAAAGGGGTTCAGTGGGACAGAGAACTGGAAGGGAAATCAGTAAACGAGATGATGGATTATGGGACAACGATATGCAAGGAAGCTCAGGAGAGGTTTGTACCCAAGGGTAACAGAAATATGAAAAAGCCAAGATGAGCCCATGGTTCACCCAAAGGTGCAGGGAGGCCAAAACCAAGTGTGCTAAGGAATGGAAGAAGTATAGAAGGCAAAGGACCCAGGAAAATAAGGAGAGCAGTCGTAGAGCCAGGAATGAATTTGCACAGGTAAGAAGGGAGGTCCAACGACTGTACGAGAATGACATAGCAGGGAAAGCCAAATCTGACCCGAAGCTGTTGTACAGCCACATCAGGAGGAAAGCAACAGTCAAGGATCAGGTGATCAGGCTAAGGAAGGAAGGAGAGATCACAAAAAAATGACCGTGAAGTGTGTGAGGAACTAAACATGAGATTCAAAGAAGTTTTCTCCGAGGAGACAGAAGGGACTCCAGAAAGACAGAGAGGTGGGGTACACCACCAAGTGTTGGACACAATACTTGCAACCGAGGAAGAAGTGAAGAGGCTGCTGAGTGAGCTAGATACCTCAAAGGCGATGAGGCCGGATCACATCTCTCCATGGGTCCTGAGAGAGGGAGCTGAGGCGCTATGTGTACCCCTAACAACAATATTCAACACATCTATCGAAACAGGGAGACTACCTGAGGTATGGAAGACAGCAAATGTAGTCCCAATTTTTAAAAAAAAGTGACAGACATAAAACACTAAACTACAGACCAGTGTTACTGACATGTATAGTATGCAAGGTCATGGAGAAGATTATCAGAAGAGTGGTGGAACACCTAGAAAGGAATGAGCTTATCAATGAGAGCCAACACGGTTTCATGGACTGGAAATCCTGTGTCACAAACCTACTGAAGTTCTATGACAGGGTGACAGCAGTAAGACAAGAGAGAGAGGGGTGGATAGATTGCATTTTCTTGGATTGTAAGAAGGCGTTTGACACAGTTCCATACAAGACAATTGTGCAAAAGCTGGAGGACCAGGCTGGGATAACAGGGAAAGCACTCCAATGGATCAGGGAATACCTGTCAGGAAGACAGCAGCGAGTCATGATTCGTGGCGAGGTGTCTGAGTGGGCGCCTGTGACGAGTGGGGTTCCACAGGGGTCAGTCCTAGGACCGGTGCTGTTTCTGATATTTGTGAACGACTTGACGGAAGGAATAGCCTCCGAAGTGTCCCTGATTGCAGATGATGTGAAGTTGATGAGAAGAATTCAATCGGACGAGGACCAGGCAGAACTACAAAGGGATCTGGACAGGCTGCAGCACTGGTTCAGAAATTGGCTTCTGGAGTTGAACCCTACCAAGTGCAAAGTCATGAAGATTGGGGAAGGGCAAAGAAGACCGCAGACGGAGTACAGTCTAGGGGGTCAGAGACTACAAACCTCACTCAAGGAAAAAGATCTTGGGGTGAGCATAACACCAGGCACATCTCCTGAGGCACTCATCAACCAAATAACTGCTGCAGCATACGGGCGTCTAGCAAACCTAAGAACAGCATTTCGACATCTTAATGAGGAATCATTCAGAACCCTGTACACGGTGTACGTTAGGCCCATACTGGAGTATGCAGCACCAGTTTGGAACCCACACCTAACCAACCACATAAAGAAACTAGAGAAAGTGCAAAAGTTTGCAACAAGACTAGTCCCGGAGCTAAGGAGTATGTCCTACGAGGAGAGGTTAAGGGAAATCGACCTGACGACACTGGAGGACAGGAGAGATAGGGACGACATGATAACGACATATAAAATACTGAGAGGAATTGACAAGGTGGACAGAGACAGAATGTTCCAGAGATGGGACACATCAACAACGGGACACGTTTGGAAGTTGAAGACTCAGATGAATCACAGGGATGTTAGGAAGTATTTCTTCAGTCACAGAGTGGTCAGGAAGTGGAATAGCTTGGGAAGTGATGTAGTGGAAGCAGGATCCATTCATAGCTTCAAGGAGAGGTATGATAAGGCTCATGGCGAAGGGAGAGTGACCCAGTAGCGCCCAGCGAAGAGGCGGGGCCAGGACCTATGACTCGACCCCTGCAACCACAACTAGGTGAGTATACTCACACATCATGAAGTGGAATAATCTGGAGATTGATGTAATGGAGGCAGAATCCATACATAGCTTTAAGATTAGGTATGATAAAGCTCATGGAGCAGGGAGAGAGTGGACCTTTTAGCATCCAGTGAAGAGGCGGGGCCAGGAGCTATGAATCGATCCCTGGAACCACAATTAGATGAGTACAATTAGGTGAGTACACATGCATACACACACACACTGTCACACACTCACTCACACACACAAACACAATCTTTATTTACGGGCTTCAGGAGAGTGAAGAGAGGACATATGATGAAAAATGGCAGTAAGGAAAACAAGAGATTGAAAATATCATCAAAGAAACATGAGAGGAGGACATGAATGAGCTAATAAATTTTCAAGGAACAAGGGGGTACTTAAAGGGGAGAAATCGGCAAGTCACACTGACTTTTCAAGACAAAAATGGTGAGGAACAGGATCCTGAAAGAGAAACCATTACTAAAGGAATCAATGAAATACCAGAGGGTATTTCATTGGCAGGGCCACAGCAATTGAGAGAGAGGACACAGAGATGGAAGACACAAGAAATAGAGACGAGAGAAGAGTCAGTAAAGGACAACCAGAGTCAAGCGGAGCAACATGTGCAAACACCCACAGAACCACCCTCAGAACCCCGCAGCAAAAAATACTATCCCAACACAAACCACACCCACAGTCCCCACCCCACACTATGCTGTAGAATCCCATATCACCCTGCCAGGTTCCCTACTTCCCCAGCCCCCCCAACAAAAAAAAGAATACAGTGTTGGAGAGGAAACTGAAGGTATGGTACACCAATGCTGATGGAATAACGAATAAGTGGGAGCAGTGGCATGAAAGAATCACAGAGGCATCACCAGACATCATAGCTCTCACAGAAACCAAGCTCACATAAATTATAACAAACTCTATCTTTCCAACTGGATATCAGAGCCTGAGGAAAGACAGAAGGAACAGAGGGGGTGGAGGAGTGGCACTGCTCATCAAAAACTAATCGGATTATGAGGAGCTGGAGAGAGGAGACAGAGGAGAAAGGACTACGTGATAGGAAAACGTCAGAATGGAGGTCCCATGGTAGTGATTGGAATGATTTAAAACTACCACAGAATAGCAGGTGGCCAAGGCAAGAGTATGATGAGAGTAACAGAGCGATGGTTGACACAATGGCTGAAGTGACCAGAAGGCTCATATGGGTAGGGCAAAGCTACTGAGTGTGGGTGACTTCAATCCCACGAAATTGACGGGGAAAACCTGGAGTCACATGGGGGCCCAGAAACGTGGAGGGCTAAGATGACAGAGGTGGTACTGGAAAACCTCATGCACCAACACGTAAGAGAGACTACCAGAGAGAGAGAGAGAGGAGAGGACGAACCAGCAGGACTAGACCTAGTAGTCACCATGAGTAGTGCAGATATTGAGGATATCACATATGAAAGACCCCTCGGGACTAGTAATCACGTGGTTCTGAGCTTCGATTACATAGTAGAGTTGCAAGTGGTGAGGGAAGCAAAACTACAAGAGAGGGGACTATACAGGCATGAGGAATTTTCTGCACGAGATTCAGTTGGACAAAGAACTGGCATAGAAATCAGTAAATGTGATGATGGAATATGTGACAACAATATGCAGGGAAGCTGAGGAGAGGTTTGTAACCAAAAGCAATAGAAACAAATGGAAGGCCAGGAGAAGCCCTTGATTCACCCAAAGGTGTAAAGAAGCCAAAGCCAAGTGTGCTAGAGAATGGAATAAGTATAGAAGGCAAAGGAACAAGGTCGAAGAGCAAGAAATGAATATGCTCAGGAAAAGAAGGAGGCCACACGACAATACGAAAATGACATAGAATCGAAAGCCAAGTCCAACATGAAGCTGTTGTACAGTCACATCAGGAGGACCCGTACCAGATAATCAGGCTGAGGATAGAAGGAGGGAAAATCACAAGACACGACTGAGAATTATGTGAGGAGCTCAACGTGAGATTCATAGAGGTATTCACAGAAAGGACTCTAGAAGGAAGGAGTGGTGAGGTACACCATCAAGTGTACATATAACCGAGAAAGAGAAGACGCTCCTAAGCGAGCTAGATATCTCAAAGACGATGGGGACGGACATCTCTCCGTGGGTCCTAAGAGAGGAAGCAGAGCCGCTCTGTGTGCCACTAACAACAATTTTCAAAACATCTATCGAAACAGAGCGACTACCGGAGATACGGAAAACAGAAACGTAGTCCGAATTTTGAAGAAAGGAGACAGACACGCAGCATTAAACTACAGACCAGTGTCACTGACATGTATAGTTTGCAAAGCCATGGAGAAGATTATCATGAGAAGAGTGGTGCAGCACCTAGAAAGGAATGAGTTTATCAACCAGCATGGATTCATTGATGGGAAATCCTGTGCCACAAACCTATTTGAGTTCTATGAGGTGACAGCAGTAAGACAATAGAGGGGTGGGTAGATTGCATTTTCTTGGACTGTAAGAAGGCTTTTGACACGGTTCCATACAAGAGATTAGTGCAATAGCTGGAGGACCAGTCAGGTATAACAGGGAAGGCACTGCAGTGGATCAGAGAATTCCTGATGGTAAGGCAGCAGCAAGTCATGTGTACGTGACGAGGTGTCAGAGTGGGCAACTGTGTCGAGCGGGGTTCCACAGGGGGTCAGTCGTAGGACCGGTGTTGTTTCAAGTATATGTGAATGACATGAGGGAAGGAATAGATTCAGAAGTGTCTGTTTTCAGAGACACTTCTGAATCTGAGGAGAATTGAATCAGAGGAGGACCAGACAGGACTACAAGGGATCTGGACAGGCTGCAGGCCTGGTCCACAAAATGATTCCTAGAGTTCAACCCCACCAAGTGCAAAGTCATGAAGATTGGAGAATGGTAAAGAAGACCGCAGACGGAATACAGTCTAGGTAGCTAGAGACTACAAATCTCACTGAAAGAATTTTTTTTATGTAAATATAATACCGAACACATCTCCTAAAGCGCACATCAACCAAATAACTGCTGCAGCATAAGGATGCCCTGCAAACCTAAGAATAGCATTCTGACATCTTAGTAAGGAATCTTTCAGGACACTGTACACCGTGTACGTCAGGCCCATATTGATGTAGTACCCGTTTGGAACTTACACGTGGCCAAGCACGTCAGGATATTAGATAAAGTGCAAAGGTTTGAAACGACACTAGTCCCGGAGCTAAGGGGTATGTCGTACGAGGAGAGGTTAAAAGAAATCGACCAGACGACACTTAAGTACAGGAGATATAGGCTATGGTAACGACATATAAAATACTGAGAGGAATCGACAAGGTTGACAGAGAAAGGACGATGTGACACAGGAATAGGGGTCACAATTAGAAGTTAAAGACTCAGATGAGTCACAGGGATGTTAGGAAGTATTTCTTCAGTCATAGAGTTGTCAGGAAGTGGAATAATCTGCAAAGTGACGTAGTGGAGGCAGGATCCAATCACAGCTTCAAGAAAAGGTATGATAAAGCTTATGCAGCAGGGAGAGCGTGACCTACTAGCGACCAGTGAAGACGCAGGACCAGTACCTATGCCTCGACCGCTGCAACCACAGTTAGGTGCGTACAATAAATGAGTACACACACATACACACACGCAAACATACTCACACATACTTATACATACAGAAACAAAGCACACACACACACTAGCATACACAAACACATCTATATATCATTTAAAGGCACTGACCGCCTCCTACCGAGGGTGAAGCAATAAAAGAAGGAACAAATTCTTATTCAGTGTTGTCAGAGGCTTGTTGACTTCACAATTAAGATCGCTCTTCATACTGCTAGATCCCCACATATTCTTCAGAGTGCGTACACTCTACTTCCCACATTTATAACTCAAGTCTGAGTAACTGGTTTTCCTGAATCTCTTCATAAGCAGATCTTTATTCACAGTCCTACACATGTAAGGTTATAAAACCACTTGCCTCCACTCTCTTCTATCTAGAGAGCTCACCCAAGCTTGCTCGACGTCGAAGCCCCTAGCACTTTGAACTTCCTTTACCACTAACTACAACCTTTCTTGGGAAGACCAATACCCCTCCTTCATTGAACCTCCCTTCCAGGTACCAAATTCTTGCTTCATCCTCTCTACATATTAAAAGAAATTCAATACAACCTCCTCTAATTTTCTGTATAAAACCTTTGGTAACCCTACACTTAAAAAAAAAGATACCTCGGGTGGGGTTCGAACCCGCTGTCAGAGTCTCAAAACTGCAGACCGTCGCGTAAGCCACTGGGCCACCTAGCTTCACGTTAGGAATGCTTTACGTACTGTTCACACGACAAATTGTCCTGATACATGACCTCTCATTACTGCCTTCAGTCTCTTCCTCAATGTTATCTTTGAAACCCACATTTCACGCCCATATAACAGTCTTAGTATCACAAGCTTCATTGCGAACTTGTAAGCTGCAACTCATCTTTCATATTATTTTCATATCTGAAAACAGTTTCCTCTATACTCATTTCTTTAATCTGATATTTATTTTACTCTCATCACCTTGCTTTGTTTATTTTTTCTAAAATTTCCCCACCTTTATTTCCAACTTCTCGTCACAATCTCCCAAGTGAGCAGAGGGAGATTCTCAATTGAAGTTGCAAAGGTTGGTTGTGGAATATTAAAACAGCATGTTAAATACTGAAAATAATAGTTAGAGTAACAATAAATCTTGTATATATATATATATATATATATATATATATATATATATATATATATATATATATATATATATATATATATATATATATATATATATATGTGTGTGTGTGTGTGTGTGTGTGTGTACTCACCTAATTGTACTCACCTAATTGTGGTTGCAGGGGTCGAGACTCAGCTCCTGGCCCCGCCTCTTCGCTGTCCGCTACTGGGTCTCTGCTCTCCCTGCTGCATGAGCTTTATCATACCTTGTCTTAAAACTATGTATAGTTCCTGCCTCCACTATATCTTTCTCTAGACTATTCCACTTCCTGACTACTCTGTGGCTGAAGAAATGCTTCCTAACATCCCTTTGACTCATCTGAGTCTTCAGGTTCCAGTTGTGTCCCCTTGTTTCTGTGTTCCCTCTCTGGAACATCCTGTCACTGTCTACCTTGTCAATTCCCCGCAGTATTTTGTATGTCGTTATCATGTCTCCTCTGACCCTTCTTTCCTCCAGTGTTGTTAGTCCTATTTCCCTCAATCTTCCTTCATAGGAGAGACCCCTGAGTTGTGGAACTAACCTTGTCGCAAACCTTTGCACTTTCTCTAGTTTCTTTACGGGCTTGACCAGGTGTGGGTTCCAGACTGGTGCTGCATATTCTAGTATTGGCCTGACGTACACGGTGTACAGTGTCTTCAACGATTAATTGTTAAGGTAACGGAACGCTAATCTTAGGTTTGCCAGTCGCCCATATGCCGCCGCAGTTATCTGGTTGATGTGTGCCTCCGGAGACATGCTTGGCTTTATACTCACCCCGAGGTCTTTCTCCTTTGCCGAGGTTTGTAGCCTTTGTTCGCCTAGCCTGTACTCTGTCAGCGGTCATCTTTGCCCTTCTCCGATCTTCATGACTTTGCATTTGGTGGGATTGAATTCGAGAAGCCAGTTGCTAAACCAGCTGTCAAGCTTGTCCAGGTCCTCTTCCGATGTGATGCTCCTCATTAATTTCACATCATTTGTGAACAGAGACACTTCTGAGTGTATCCCGTCCGTCATGTCATTTCCATATTCCAAGAATAACACTGGTTCTAGGACTGACCCCTGCGGTACACCGCTCGTCACAGGCGCCCACTGTGATACCTCATCACGCACCATGACCCGTTGTTGCCTCCCTGTGAGGTATTCCCTGATCCATTCCAGTGGCCTGCCTGTTATACATGCTTGTTCTTCCAACTTCTTTACTAATCTCATGTGAGGAACTGTGTCGAAGGGCTTCCTGCAGTCCAGGAAAATGCAATCAACCCACCCTTCTCTCTCTTGCCTTACCTCTGTTACTTTATCATAGAACTCTAGGAGGTTTGTTACACAGGATTTGCCTTCCCGGAATCCGTGTTGTCTGGTGTTTATTATCCTGTTCAGCTCGAGGTGCTCCACCATTCTTTTCCTGATGATTTTCTCCAGGACTTTGCACACTATACACGTAAGTGACACCGGTCTATAGTTTAGTGCCTCTTTTCTGTCTCCTTTTTTAAAGATGGGCACTATGTTGGCCTTCTTCCATACCTCAGGTAGCTGCCCAGTTTCAAGGGATGTGTTGAATATTATGGTAAGTGGCACACTCAGTACCTCAGCTCCTTCCCGAAGAACCCACGGGGAGACATTGTCAGGACCCATCGCCTTTGAGGTATCGAGGTCACTGAGTAACTGCTTCACCTCCTCCTCAGTTGTGTGTATGCCCTCTAGCACTTGATACATTCCTTGTTGGTGATGCACCCCGTCCTGTCTACCCAGTTGCCTTCCTTCCTCCACTGTGAATACTTCCTTAAACCTCAAGTTGAGCTCCTTACATACCTCTTGATCGTTACTTGTGAGTTCCCCATTTTCTCTCCTCAGCCTTATCACCTGGTCCTTGACTGTTGTCTTCCTTCTGATGTGACTGTACATCAGTTTCGGGTTGGACTTAACTTTCAATGCTATGTCGTTTTCGTACTGTTTCTGGGCCTCCCTCCGTACTTGTGCATACTCGTTTCTAGCTCTTCTACTAATCTCTTTGTTTATTTGGGTTCTTTGCCTTCTGTACCTTTTCCATTCTCTGACAATCTGAGTCTTTGCCTCCCTGCACTTTTGGGTAAACCAGGGGCTCTTACTGGCCTTCCCGCATAATCTGTTTCCTCTGGGTATAAACCGTTCCTCTGCCTCCTTGCACTTTGCCCCCACGTATTCCATAATTTCATTTATTGTCTGTCCTTCCATTTCCCTTTCCCACTGAACCTCCTGCAGGAAATTCCTCATGCCCGTGTAGTTTCATCTTTTAAAGTCTGGTTTGTCTCTATCGGTACCGTTTTCCCTCTCAACCTGTAGCTCTACAATGTACTCAAAGCTCAGCACCATATGGTCACTGGCTCCCAGGGGGCTCTCGTGTGTTATGTCTTCAATATCTGAGCTGTTCAGGGTGAATACAAGGTCCAGTCTTGTGTGTGTGTGTGTGTGTGTGTGTTAGTTAGTTACAATTTTGTCCTAGGCACATGTCGATTAGACACTAGGCCTGTTGTATGTATGTATGTGTGTGTGTGTGTGTGTGTAACGAAACACTTCGAAATGTTTCGGCCCCGCCGGGAATTGAACCCGCGCCCTCCGTGCGTGAAACAAGAGCGCTAGCCACCATGTAATCGGGGCGTGTGTGTGTGTGTGTGTGTGTACTCACCTAATTGTGCTCACCTAATTGTGGTTGCAGGGGTCGAGACTCAGCTCCTGGCCCCGCCTCTTCGCTGTCTGCTACTGGGTCTCTGCTCTCCCTGCTCCATGAGCTTTATCATACCTTGTCTTAAAACTATGTATGGTTCCTGCCTCCACTATATCTTTCTCTAGACTATTCCACTTCCTGACTACTCTGTGGCTGAAGAAATGCTTCCTAACATCCCTTTGACTCATCTGAGTCTTCAGCTTCCAGTTGTGTCCCCTTGTTTCTGTGTTCCCTCTCTGGAACATCCTGTCACTGTCTACCTTGTCAATTCCCCGCAGTATTGTGTATGTCGTTATCATGTCTCCTCTGACCCTTCTTTCCTCCAGTGTTGTTAGTCCTATTTCCTTCAACCTTTCTTCATAAGACAGACCCCTGAGTTGTGGAACTAACCTTGTCGCAAACCTTTGCACTTTCTCTAGTTTCTTTACGTGCTTGACCAGGTGTGGGTTCCAGACTGGTGCTGCATATTCTAGTATGGGCCTGACGTACTCGGTATACAATGTCTTGAACGATTCCTTGTTAAGGTAACGGAACGCTAATCTTAGGTTTGCCAGTCGCCCATATGCTGCCGCACTTATCTGGTTGATGTGTGCCTCCGGAGACGTGCTTGGCGTTTTACTCACTCCAAGGTTTTTCTCCTTTGCCGAGGTTTGTAGCCTTTGTCCACCTAGCTTGTACTCTGTCAGCGGTCTTCTTTGCCCTTCTCCAATCCTCATGACTTTGTATTTGGAGGGATTGAATTCGAGAAGCCAATTGCTAGACCAGATGTCGAGCTTGTCCAGGTCTGTTTGCAGCCCTGCCTGGTCCTCTTCCGATGTGTCTGGGCGAATAGGTAAAACTTACGATTTGGGCTTAAATAGCAACGCTGTTCTTGCCGAATAAGGCAAGTGAAAATTTGTCTATGCAATAATTTCCCAAAAATCATTCTGAACCTAACGAAAAATATATATTTCACTGTGTTTGTTTATTATTAAATTATTTTAAGCTCATCTAAAATATATATGTTAAAATATATTTAGTTGGATTAGGCTAAATTAAATTGCGCTTGTTATAATACGGTTAGTTAAGTTTGCTAAGGTTCTTTTGGTAATTTTTTTTTTAATTTTTATATTAACATAAATTATAAAAAACATATATCTTTAAACGTATAAGAGAAATTTTTTGAAAGGACTTAATTTTAAATGAATTCTTTCTAATTGACCAATTTTACCTACTCGGCATATATATATCTATATAAATGGAGTTGAGTAAGCCTAGGAAACTAATGGATTTGAAAGTAAAAAACAGTTTTGGAGAGTTATTAATGGGGAGCCGAAGGTATCGGCGAAATGGAGTTAAAATTTTGAGGAACTTTTAAATGCTGATGAAGAGAGGGATGCTGTGATTTCATGCATTCACCATAAAGGTGAGAAAGAGTCACATGTGAGTGTAGGGAAGGTGCGTAAACCCGTGGATAAAATAAAAGGGAAAGGCAGCTAGGATTGATGGGATCAAGACAGAATATTAAAATATGGTGGGAATATAGTTTTGGAGAGGTTGGTGCTTTTATTTAATAAATTAATGAAAGAGAGGAAGGTCTCAAGTATTTACACTGAAGAATGTAACTTAACAGTATTTCGATAAGGATAAGGAAGTTTTTGTTGCGTTTATGGATTTGGAAAAAGCCTATGATAGGATCGATATGGAAGCAATATGACTGAGTTTGCAATTGAAGATAGAGACACTTATGCAACATATGGGAATCTTTATTAAGGAAACGTTTCACCACATAGTGGCTTCATCAGTCACAATACAAAGCAGAAAGCTGTAAGGAGAGGAGTAGTTTGAGGTAATCAGTCCCTCAGCCTGGAGTCGAAGTGTTCAGTCCATCAATCTTTTAGAAAGTACAGCATAAGGTTAGGTTAGGTTCGTCAGAACACAGAATAAGTGTTTCCTGACGCGGGTCTTAGTCAGGTGATGACCCGCCGTTGGAGCTTTGGTCATCTGACCGAGGCCTTCCGCTGGCTTACCGGTCCACCCCTTTAAAAATTATCGTAAATTATAACCATTTTTCTATTAATTATTCTCATTCTCACAGCATAAGGCCGTAGAAGTGGCTTATATACTGTAGTCAGGTGAGGCGAAGCAGGAGAAGGCGTCACAATGTCTATCTTCAACTTGTCGGTTTTCAAAACCATTTATCAGGAGTTTGCAATTGTATGACATAAGCGGCAGGTTAATGAAAGCATATAAATGTTTTTACGAGGATAATAATGCTCAGGTTAGAGTATGCATGAGAGAGAGATTATTTTAATGTGAAAGTAATGCGTAATATCACCATAATTGTTTAATATATTTATAGATGAGGTTGTGAGAGAAATGAATGCCAGGATGTTGGGGACAGATGTGGATTGGAAGAAAGCGAATGTAACATAAAGTGGGAGATATAACAGATGCTGTTATCCGTATTCTTTTTCATTAAAATTCTAAATTTGGACATATACGATTCAAATCTAATTCAAACATTAAATATGAAGTGAATCAAAAGGTGTATTACAACATTATGAGCTGGAGGTCAGTCATATGTATTTCAATTTTCCCAATTCCATCCTAAAAATCGATCTGGGCCTTACACAGGAAAATATTAGTCTAAACATTTTAGACAGTAATACTGACCTGATTTTCAGAAGGAAAATCAGTAAGTTTTATGTAAGCCTCGTGTACACAATACAAATGTTAAAAAATAGTCTTGAGGGCACACACGCACACAGATGTTATAGGCGTAATTCAGAAAAAAACATTAAACTTATTTAACGTCCGTTAACGAAATAAAATGTTTGTGTGTATATATGTTTTGTGTGTGTGTGTGTCCCCCTCCATCCCGTCCTCCAGTATGTTCAGGTTTATTTCCCTTAACGTCTCCTCATGGGACATGCCCCATAACTGTGGGACTAGTCTTCTGGCAAGCCTTTACCCTTTCTCTGATTTCTTGATGTGCTTGACCATCATAGTCGACATATCGATGTTCAGTTTGCAGACGCTGGTCGAACATAACCGAAACATCACGAAACCCCCAGGCATAAGGAGCAATCCTGCACTTTTGTATAATATTGTTGTTTAAGGATGTGCACAATAGACTCCACTAAATAACTATCGAGTTTGTACAGTCCATAATTTGAGTTATATACAGCATTCCTATTATGTTTCAAGAGGGACGACTCATTTATGTTTCTTTCCGTGATGGAACTGTTGGGTACAATTATCTGGGTAGCAGTCCACCCCGGTGGGTGATTGCAAGAGCAGACATGGTTAAAGATTGCATTCGATACCTGGCCTACTCTGATTGAGTTCTGGTGTTGGGATAATCTAGTTTCTAGAGGTTTACCTGTCTGATCAATGTAGGAGAGTGGGCAAAGGGTGCATGGGACCTTGTAGACGCCACCCACCTTATTAGGCAGTGTGTTTTAATCAGTCTCTGCTTCATTGTCCCAGTGTTTTTGAAAGTCATATTTATATTGAGTTTTGTTAGTGCCTCACGCAGGCAGACCAAATTGTCATTGTATGGCAAGAACAATACATTTTTCCTGTCCTGTAGAAAGTCTTCCTAGCTAACAAAATCCCTGGGATATCTCAGTTTTGTGGCTATGTTAAATATCTTGTCGATTTCATCTTCTAAATACTTAGGACTGCAGATACGTAAAGCTCTCAGGAACATTGTAAGAAAAACATTTATTTTAACCCTAGATTCATGATTGGAATAATAATGAATAAATGACGACACATTGGTGGTCGTCCTGTAAACTGTAATTTTGAATCTTCTGTCGATGCGATGGATTAAAACGTCTATTTCATGCTCTACTGTGAACTAAGTAGAAGGTACCAGACCATTAAGTCTAGGTAGGAACTCATCAATGTTGTGATCTCTAGTCCAAAGGCAAAGCACATCATCTACGTATCTGAACTACCTAGCATTATTTGGGAGAATATCTTCAAGTAGTCTAGTCTCATAGAATACCGTATACAGGTTGCTGAATAAGTGGCTGAGGGGATTTTCAATAGCCATGCCCTGCTTCTGAGCATAGTACTTGCCTTCAAACACAAACTTGCAATCCATAACACAAAGTTTAATTAGTTCAATAATTATACTCGTGGGGAAGGGCAAGGAGAAGTTTTCTACTTCCTCTTCAAGGTACGTAAGCAAGTCAGGGACAGGGACTCTGGTAAACAGGGCCGTGACATCAAAACTCACCAGGGTGAAGTCGAGTGAAACATTTACTTTCTGAAGCCTCTCAATAAGGTCAACATTATCCGAGATCCTATCAGCCATGGGAGTTAAAAGTTTAACCCACCATTTAGATAAGTTATATGCTGCTGAACCTACTAACCTTATAACAGGACGCACTGGGTTCCCTTGTTTATGAGTCTTGATCAACCCATAAAGATATGGTAGAGTTGGGGACCTCGCTGACAAGTGTTAATTAGTTCATTATTTTCCTTCAATAACGTTTTAAGATGTTTATTAAAATGGCTATTGACCTGGTCAGTGGGATTCCTAACAAGCGGCTCGTAAACTTTATTATCATTCAATAAATTGTTCATTTTAACTAAGTATTCAACTTTATTTAAAATAACAACAATATTAGATTTATCACCTCTCGAGAGATGCAACGTCTGATCGTTACTGAGCTCATTGTATGTTTAATTAATCTTAATGGGCAGTTGGGGACCACCGGACGGAGTAGTCCCATATATCATCTCTTTACATATATTAAATGTGTCGGGCGTCAGGTCACCATTTTTTTCTAGCATGCAGAAAGATTTTGCTATGTTTACATAATTAACATCTTTAGTTGTTGGCGCAAAGCTTAATCCAAACCCTAGTGCTGCCTGTTGTTCACTACTCTTGACAAGTTCATTACAACTCCGAATTTGCATGTGTGGTCCAGCCACTCTGTGCTATGAAGTTATTTAACTTCCACGTATGCATACGTTCGGTGTTCTCTCTGACTCTTATAAGCTCACTGTAAATGTAATCCAGAAAGTAGTCTTGCCAACCTAGGGGAATCTTGTTAAACAAAATCGTCTTGGTTCTTCTTATTTCTATGAAAAGAATCTTCTTTTCATGTCGTACTAGTTCAATATTTTTATTAAGATCTATCGTGTGTAGTTGATCAAACGTTGTAGAAGCCAACCTGATCAACCTGTTCTGCACTAGCAATTTCGGTAGAACCTATTCACTTAGGCACTTAGAAATACTAACATGAGTGCAGCTTTATGGGCTTTGAAAAGCGAGCGTTTATAGGAGGTAACAGCAAAGGTCAAGGAGAGAAAAGACGAGAGAATTTAGAGAGGAACAGGTTCTACTGCAGAACAGGTTGGTCATGTTGGCTACTACACCGTTTGATTAGGCTAAATTAAATTGAGCTTGTTATAATAAGGTTAGGTAAGTTTCCTAAGGTTCTTTTTGTACAAAATCATTAATTTTTTATATTAACATAAATTCATTTTTTTTAGAAAGGATTTAATTTTAAATGATTACTTGCTAATTGACCAGTTTTACCTATTCGGCACGACAGATATATATATATATATATATATATATATATATATATATATATATATATTCTAGGTAGTAGGTTGGTAGACAGCAGCCGCCCAGGGAGGTACTACCGTCCTGCCAAGTGAGTGTAAAACGAAAGCCTGTAATTGTTTTACATGATGGTAGGATTGCTGGTGTCTTTTTTCTGTCTCATAAACATGCAAGATTTCAGGTATGTCTTGTTACTTCTACTTACACTTAGGTCACACTACACATTCATGTACAAGCATATATATATACACACCCCTCTGGGTTTTCTTCTATTTTCTTACTAGTTCTTGTTCTTATTTCCTCTTATCTCCATGGGAAAGTGGAACAGAATTCTTCCTCCGTAAGCAATGCGTGTTGTAAAGAGGCGACTAAAATGCCGGGAGCAAGGGGCTAGTAACCACTTCTCCTGTATATATTACTAAATGTAAAAGGAGAAAATTTCGTTTTTCCTTTTGGGCCACCCCTCATCAGTGGGAAACGGCCGACGTGTTGAAAGAAGATATATATATATATATATATATATATATATATATATATATATATATATATATATATATATATATATATATATATTTATATATATATATATAAAATATTCAAAAATCGCGAACAATCGACACAAGATGCTAAAAAAATCACAGGGTGAGTTGAATGATAGCTCTAGGCCTTTCGTGTTGCAATCAACACATCATCAAGAGCTTAGAATATGCTCAGTGCCAAGCAGATGCCTGTCTAACACAGGCCTCTCCTGTTACAATATTATATAAAGAACAATCCGGAGATCATGAGAAACACCTTTGGACGTCTCCTGAGCCGCTTGAGAAACTAAGATTTATAATATAAATTAACAGGGTAACTTGGTGTGGGTCATTCAGCGCATGTAGTGACAGAGGTTCGAGCCTTAACGACCTCTGAGATTGTGGACTACTGACTCAAGTAAAAGAAAAATTAATAGTTTGCATTGCCCTTTACTCATGTGCAAAACATGACCATAAAGTTTTATGAGAGAGGATTCTATTATTTCTTCATGATGGAACTGTTAGCGGCAATGACGTAGCCTTCTGCACAGTTTGGCAAGTTATTGCAAGCTGCACCGTGTTAAAGCGCACACATTACTCCTGTGTCGTCCTGACTGCGACACTAAACGCTGAGATGCAAGTGTTGCACCAAACTGTTAAACAAGGTCTCAAAATATTATTATTCATATATCAAATTATCACAGCATCCTAAGAGACAACTATATTTGTCTCGTTGTTCAATAATTATTACTTAATAAATAGTTTATACATCCCACGGTACGGGTGGGGCTTGAACCCATGGTCAGTGGTTTGCTTGCAACCGCGTTGTTATTATTTCTTGAGTCAAATACTTCAGTGTAAACTGTATACTATACTTTACTTTTAGAAATAACGCTTTTTTTATGTAATATAATTCCAAAGAACTTTGCTGATTGTTTGTCATAGGAATGGCGACAAACAGTGAAAAGGACCTAATAAATAAAGACAACCACTTTCTTAATTAGCCTCTGCATTCTTACTGCCGATTTTATGTTGAAAAATTTCATTAAATCAGTAAGGATACCTACATATTCATTGTAGGGTAAAATTATCACATTTTTCCTAGGAGTGATACCTTATGCTTCGTCCTGCCGGCTGGTTTCCACTTTGCTAGTAACATATTCTTAACACTATCCTTCAATTACATTAATTTTGAGGCACTGTCAAAAAATTTACTAATTGCAACATCCAGAAAGTCTGGGCTGCAAATACATTTAAACCCTCAAAACATTGTGAAGAAAATCCTTCTTTTAACCATAGTTACATGATTTGAATAACAGTAAATTAACATATTAGTTGACTTCTTATTTACTATTAATTTAAATCTCATGTCAACACGATGTACTAGAGCATCTGGCATTCATTTCTAGCTGGCTTGTAAAATTAATCATAGGGCCTAAAAAATTACTGTATGTAACAAATCATTAAAATTTTGATCTTTAGGCTACAGGCAGAGAACATCTGTGTATCAAAACCAGTAAGCTTTACTTGGGCCAGTCCTTGTTTCTTGAACATAATATTACCTTAAAAGACAAAATTACAATAAATTACTTACAGTTTAATCAATTCCATGATAACATTCTTGTGATAGGGCATAGGAAAATTGTCTCGATCTTCCTGGAAATGCATTAATAAATCTGGGACAGAGACAGTGGTAAACAGACTGTTGTTGTCGAAACTCACCAGGGTACAATTATGCGACACATTTAAATTATTGAGCCTCTCTGCAAGGTCCACATTATTCTTAATTTGGGCTTTTGAAGTCTTTCCTACCGTGGGAGTTACGAGTTCAGCTAACCATTCAGAAAGGCTGTAAGCAGCAGAGCCGAGTGCTTCAGCTTATGTGAATTAATTAATCTATTCAAGTAAGGAAGTGTTGCCAACCGGGCTGACAACTGCTTAATTAATTCATCGTTGCCTTTCAAAATGTTCTAATGCATATGTTACATTGAATATTAACCTGGTCGAGAAGACTTATAGTGGCTCATGCGTCTCCTTGTTACTAAGAAATTAATTTTTTTTTCTAAATAATCCACATTATATAAGAACACAAACGCATTTCCTTTACATTCCTTCGAAAGATGTGGGTATTATTCATTATTAAGTTCATTTTACGCTTTGGTAAGGCATAGTGGACAGTTAGTAATCAAAGAATAAGAGCAGGGTGCCATAAACCATTCCTCTACAAATATTAAAAGCCTCTTTGTCAAGTCATCACACCCTTCCAGAGCTCAAAAAAACTTAGCTAGGTCTACAAAATTATAACCACTGTTTATAGCTACAAAGCTTACCCTAAATTCTAACGCTAACCCTTGATCACTCCTAAATTCTAACGCTGACCCTTGATCACTCCTAAATTCGTTGCTGAACAATAATAAAACAAACTTCGGGTTCGCATGTAAAGTTGAGCCACTTATTAAACTAAGACTATTGAATTTCCAAGCATTAATGCGTTCGCATTAAACACATTTCTTCAGATACGCCACTGATGTGATCCAAAAGGTAATGAAGCAAGCCTAGTGGAATAATAATACAGAATTGTTTCTGGGATCTCATCCTTTCAATAAAAAGTTTCCCTTTTCATAACGTACTGCATCTATGTAGCAGAAATAAGAGCGTTGAAGAAAAAGTGACCAACCTATTCTGAAGAAACGATTTCAGAACGAAATGTTCACTAAGGCACTTGCTTAGATTAAGTAATGTAAGCGAGACTTTGTGGGTCTTAATTAAAGAGATTTCATATGTAGGAGAAAACACGTCCTGATCACAGTAAACAGGTGATACCACAATATGCAGAACAACCACTGTGGAAAAAATAGTGAAATTCCAAGCGCTTTTGTGACTTCTCACATTATCAAGGAACTATACAGTTCCTTGATAATATGAGAAGTCATAACAGCGCTTGGAATTTCATTATTTTTTTCACAGTGGTTGTCCTGCATATTGTGATATGACCTGAATATGAATACCATCAGGCCCAGCTGCCGACGATCGGCAAGCAGAAAGTGGTGACTCTAGTTCTATAAGGGTAAAAGATACGACTGTTCCCTGCTAGACGAAAAGTCTAAAGGCTGTAACTCTCTAGCATACTTGAAAAAAAAGAAAAGAGGGGCATAGATGGAGCCCTTGATGATTTAAAGTTTCTGTGACAACTTCGAGAGCTATTCTTACACCGGCAAATCTAAGAACCGGAGCTGAGTCTAGAGAGTACTTGCTACTCAACTTCCGTACTGTTTTTTTTATGCACTCATAGAGGAAGTCGAAGTGTCGGTTGAAACAATTCTGCCAACAAGTACGTTTAGCTTCTGGAATGGCACGTCGGGCAACCGCCCTCGCCCGCTTAAAATCAAAGAGTCGCTATTACAGCGATATCGGCCCCATGCAGCACGTTTCAAATTCACTGCACGAGCAGAAGTAGGAAAACACCAAGGCACACATTTTGCCTACCTGAGGTTTGAGGGTTTGTATTCGAGGTTGTGGTTAAACTCGAGGACAAAAATAGTGGTAATTGCTCAGCAGTTGAGGATAATGGAGAAGATTCTTCACTAAAAGGAGTTTGACGCGAGTAAATGGCCCAATTCGCCCGTTTAATGTGCAAACGAGGAGCCAACGAAGGCTACGAGGAGCTCGAGAATACGTATGAGAAATAAGATTAGAAAATAATCACTGCCATGTAAATCAGGGAGCACAGACCAGTTAAACTCGAGTGAAGTTGACGAGGAGCAAATTGAGAGATTAATGCAAGAGAGAGTTTGAGTGTGAGGGTCGAAATGAGTGGGAGTACCTGTATTTATAACATGGAGGGGAAGAAAAGTGAGAAGAGCCTCTAACTGATCACCACGAGAAAAAACAGTGAAGTCCCAGTGTAGTAATATTATGAGTTCTAGGGGAACTAGTAATAGCCAGAATAAGGTGGATACTGGAAAGACAGTGGCACTAGATGACAAGGACAGTAATAGGTATAGTGGAAAAACAGAAATGAAGGGTAAAGAGAAAGGAGGGTCTTTAAATATATATTATAGTGATTGTCGTACAGAGTCTGTCTGGATAAAATTTTCAGAGGGGCATGAAAAATTGATTTTAGGACTGATATACCGTCCCCAAAACTTAGATAGGGACCAAGGGAGACTACTATGGGAGGAAATTGTTAAGGCCACAAGGCATGATAACGTAGTAATTCTAGGGGACTTTATCTTTAGTCAAATTGATTGGAATTTCTTGACTGGGAATTTAGAATTAAACGACTTTTTAGAAGTAGTTCAGGATTGTTTTTTGAAGCAGTTTGTGACAGAACCTACAAGGGGAAATAACCTACTTGACTTGGTTCTGGCAAGCAAGGAAACCCTTGTTAATAATTTAGAAATTACGTAGGAAATCGGCACAAGCGACCACAAATCAATTACCTTTACCATTGAATGGATGTATAACAGTAGGGATAATTCAGTAATGGTCCCAGATTTTCGCTTAGTAGATTACAATGGGATTAGAGAACACTTATCATCTGTGGACTGGGGTAATGAAGAGAGCTATCAATATGACAGCTTTCTTAATACTATACATTCTGCCAAGAAACATTTATTCCGTATAACAAAAATTAAATCAAATACAAATGACCCAAAATGGATGAATAATAGGCTCAAATATCTTTTAGGGCAGAAGAAAGGAATTTATAGGCGCATAAAAGGAGGTGAGGGTTATCTTATAAATCAGTATACTGACATTAAGAGGGACGTACAAAAGGGGATAAGAAAAGCTAAACGGGGCTATGATATTAAAGTTGCTAGGGATTCAAAAACTAACCCTACAAGTTTTTTCCAGGTTTATAGAACAAAAGTTTGAGATAAGATAGGTCCCCATAAAAATAACTCTGGGCATCATACTGACAAGGAAAATGATATGTGCTCTATTTTTAAAAATAATTTTATCTCGGTTTTCACACAGGAAGACACCAATTATATCCCAGTAATTAATTTTTAATAGTGGCCCAGAAGAAGATAAATTATGTAATATGACAGTCACTAGCGAAATGGTTATGAAACAAGTAGACTGACTGAAACAAAACAAATCGCAGAGTCCTAATGAGCTTTTTGCAAGGGTTCTTAAGGAAAGCAAAATGGAACTCTGTGAACCATTAACTAACATTTTTAACCTATCTCTTCAAACAGGTGTAGTGTCTGATATGTGGAAGATGGCCAATGTAATTCCTATTTCTAAAGCAGGGGATAAGTCACTACAGTCAAATTGCCGCCCAGTAAGCCTGACCTCAATTGTAGGCAAATTACTAGAGTCAATTATAGCTGATATTATAAGAAGCCATCTAGATAACCATAATTTGATTAATGATACTCAGCATGGATTCGCGAGGGGCCGTTCCTGCCTATCTAATTTATTAACCTTCTTCAGTAAAGCTTTTAAGGCAGTTGATCACGATAAAGAATTCGATATTGTTTATTTAGACTTTAGTAAGGCTTTTGATAGAGTACCGCACCAGAGACTATTAAAGAAAGTAGCAGCTCATGGCATTGGGGAAAAAGTGCTGTCATGGATCGAGTCATGGCTCACTAATAGGAAGCAGAGAGTATGCATAAATGGGGTTAAATCCGAGTGAGGGTCTCTAACAAGTGGCGTTCCACAGGGATCAATCTTGGGCCCGTTGTTGTTTATAATCTATATCAATGACCTTGATGAGGGAATTACTAGTGATATGAGCAAATTCGCCGATGACACGAAGATAGGTAGGATAATTAATTCAAACGTAGATGTCAGGGAACTTCAGGAGGATTTAGACAAACTCAATTCCTGGTTAGAAAAGTGGCAGATGCAATTCAATGTAGATAAATGCAATGTTCTGAAGCTCGGGAGTGTCCATAACCCAAGCACTTATTAGTTAAATAACGTAGAACTTAGGCATACAAATTGCGAAAAGAACTTGGGGGTTATGGTAAGCAGCAACCTTAAACCAAGACAGCAATGCCTAAGCCTACGTAATAAGGCTAACATATTACTGGGATTTATAACAAGAAGTGTAAGCAACTGAAGTCCAGAGGATATATTACAGCTTTATACATCATTAGTAAGGCCTCACCTAAATTACGAAGCTCAGTTCTGGTCTCCATATTACAGAATAGATATTAACTCGTTAGAAAACATTCAGCGTAGAATGACTAAATTAATACATAGAAGAAAGATTGTAGATTAATGGTTTAGAGAATCGACAAGTTATAAATCAGACACATATGCAACACTTGGGTATCTGTATTGAGGAAACGTTTCGCCACACAGTGGCTTCATCAGTCCAATACAAAGCAAAAAGATTCATGATCCATGACTCGATCCATGACAACACTTTTCCCCCCCCAATGCCATGAGCTGCCACTTTCTTTAACAGTCACTGGTGCGGTACTCTATCTAAAATGTAAATAAACAATATCGATTTCTTTATCATGATCAACAGCCTCAAAAGCTTTACTAAAGAAGGTAAATAAATTAGATAGGCAGAAACGGCCCCTCGTGAATCCATGCTGAGTATTATTAATCAAATTATGGTTATCTAAATGGCTTCTAATAATATCAGCTATAATTGACTCTAGTAATTTACATACAATTGAGGTTAGGCTTATTGGGCGGTAATTTGACGGTAACAACTTGTCCCCTGCTTTAAAAATAGGAATTACATTGGTCATCTTCCACATATCAGACCGTTTGAAGAGATAAATTAAAAATATTAGTCAATGGTTCACAAAGTTTAATTTTACACTCTTTAAGAACCCTTGAAAAAAGCTCATCAGAACCCGGGGATGTATTTTAATTCAATCGGTCTATCTGTTTGATAAAATTTTTGCTAGTGACTGTGATATTACATAAATTATCTTCATCAGCCCCTCCAAACAATGCAACCACTGGGACATTGTTAGTGTCTTCCTGAGTGAAAACCGAGAGAAAATAATTATTAAAAATAATGATTAAAAATAATTATTAAAAATAATATTTTCATTCTCCTTGTCATTAAGATTCCCAGAGTTATTTTTAAGGGGACCTATCTTATCTCTAACTTTCGTCCTATAAACCTGGAAAAAACTTTTTGGGTTAGTTTTTGAATCCCTAGCAACTTTAATTTCGTAGTCCTGTTTAGCTTTTCTGATCCCCTTTTTAACTTCCCTCATAATGACAGTATACTGATTCATAAGATGACCCTCACCTCTTTTGATGCGCCTATAAAGTCCTTTCTTCTGCCCTAAAAGATATTTGAGCCTATTATTCATCCATTTAGGGTCATTTCTATTTCATCTAAATTCATTAAATGGGATAAATGTTCTTTGGGCAGCATGTATAGTGTTAAGTATGCTGTTATATTGATACCTCTCTTCATTAACTTAGTCCACAGATGATAGGTGTTGTCTAAGCCCATTGTAATCTGCTAAGCGAAAATCTGGGACCGTTACTGAATTGTCCCTACTATCATACTTCCATTCAATGCTAAAGGTAATTGATTTGTGGTCGCTTGTGCCGAGTTCTTCTGTAATTTCTAAATTATTTAAAGGGTTTCATTGTTTGCTAGAACCAAGTCAAGTAGGTTATTTCCCCTTGTAAGTTCTGTCACAAACTGCTTCAAAAAACAATCCTGAACTACTTCTAAAAAGTCGTTTGACTCTAAATTCCAAGTCAAGAAATTCCAATCAATTTGACTAAAGTTAAAGTTCCCTAGAATTACTACGTTATCGTGCCTTGTGCCCTTAACACTTTCCTCCCATAGTAGTCTCCCTTGGTCCCTATCTAAGTTTGGGGGACGGTATATCACACTTAAAACCAATTTTTCATGCCCCTCTGAAAATTCTATCCAGTCAGACTCTGCATGTGTTATTTCAGACTTAATACCCGTTTTTTATTCAACAGTTCAAGCGATCTCGGACATACAGTGCCACCCCACCCCGCTTGCCGATACTTCTATCTACATGGAATAATTTAAAACCCTGAATGTGACATTCAACAGACATGTCCCGATTTTTCGAATTAAACAACGTCTCAGTTATGGCAAATACATCAATGTTACCTGCACTAGCAACTAATCTCAACTACGACAATTACTGTAATATATGTTTAAATACCCTCTTTTCTCTTTACCCTTCCTGCTCAATTCTGTTTTTCTACTATACCTATTACTGTCCTTGTCACCTAGTGCCACTGGCTTTCCAATATCCACCTTATTCTGCCTATTACTAGTTTCCCTAGAATTCATAATATTACTACTCTGGGACTTCACTGTTTTCCCCCCATATCCTATACCACTAACGTTTTCTAGTTTAAAGCCCTAACAGCTCCCTCCACTGCAGTTGCCAGTGCCCCCACCCCAGACCTAGATAAGTGAACCCCATCCCTGGCATGCATGTCACTTCTGCCATAGAAGAGGTCCCAGTTGTCTATGAATGTTACTGCGTTTTCCTTACAGTATTTGTCCAGCCAGCAATTGACACCAATTGCCCTGGACAACCTTTCATTTCCAACTCCTCTCCTTGGCAAAATACCACATATGACAGGGTTCCCACCCTTCTTCCTAATTATGTCTATTGCTGACCTATAGCTGCAAATCAGCTCCTCACTCCTACGTCTGCTAACATCGTTGCCTCCAGCACTGAGACAGATAATAGGATTGCTCCCATTACCTCTCATGATGTCGTCCAGACGGCTAACAATATCCTTCATCCCAGCCCCAGGATAACACACCCTCTGCCTATTATTCCTATCCTTAAGACAAAAAGACCTATCCATAAACCTAATCCGACTGTCCCCAACTAAAACAATGTTCTTACCTCGACTGGCAGTGTGCATGACGTTCTCGACGGTCTTAGTAGAGATGGTCTTCGCTGGGATGTCTTCACTGGCTGGCTTCACTATGCCGTTAACAATTGCCTTTGTTGGAAGATTTTGGGTGGTCGATTCACATTTGTTTGGTAACAAGGAAAAAGAGTTGCTGGTTTTCACCGCAGTCTCCTGGACCTTCTTCAACTTCAGCTTCGTCCCTTCAGATCCGACTAGCATCCATTCGTTGGTCTGATCATCGGCGACATTGTTCAGGGGATAATCCTTGCATATACCCTTCAATCGTTGAATTTCTCTTCTAGCTTCCGTTAATTCTGCCTTCAGTTGGAGATATAGCTGCTCGTAGTAGAGGGAAACCATCATCCAATCTCAGGTTGCTAAGAACGGAAGCACAGTCGAAAAGTCTTCACTGAGCAAAGGTGTACAGTCCACAGAGAGTACACTAGACACGTCCTCACTGAGCTAAGTACAGGTCTCCACTGAGCTAAGTACAGGTCTCCACCTATTTTTAAAACTACACAACGTCTTAGCTTCTATGACGGTACTCGGGAGTTTGTTTCACTCATCAACAACTCTATTGCCAAACCAGTGTTTTCCTATATCCTTCCTGAATCTAAATTTTTCCAATTTAAAACCATTGCTGCGAGTCCTGTCAATACTAGATATTTTTAGCACGCTATTTACATCCTTTTTATTAATTCCTGTTTTCCATTTATATACCTCAATCATATCCCCCCTAATTCTACGCCTTTCTAGAGAGTGCAGAGTCAAGGCCCTCAGCCTATCCTCATAGGGAAGATTTCTGATACATGGGATCAACTTTGTCATCCTCCTTTGTACGTTTTCCAGTGCATTTATATCCATTCTGTAATACGGTGACCAAAACTGTGCAGCATAATCTAAATGAGGCCTAACCAAGGATATATAGAGTTGAAGAACAACCTGAGGACTCTATTATTCATACTTCTTGATATGAAACCAAGGATTCTGTTAGCTTTATTGCGAACACTTATGTGCTGTTGTCTTGGTTTCAGATTACTGCTAATCAGAACTCCTAAATCCTTTTCACAATCAGTAATATTAAGATCTACATTATTTAGTTTACATGTGGCATGGTTATTTTCTTGTCCAACATTTAGAACTTTGCATTTGTCTATATTAAACTGCATCTGTCACTTCTCCGACCGCTGCATCAGTCTATTCAAATCTTCCTGGAGTGCTCTAATGTCCTCATTAGAATAAATTGGACGGACTATTTTGGTGTCATCAGCAAATTTGCTTATGTCGCTATTTATTCAATCATCTATGTCGTTTATGTAAATTGTGAACAAGGGGCCCAACACTGACCCCTGTGGAACACCGCTTGTTACGTGCCCCCATTCTGACTTCTCCCCATTTATGCAAACTCTCTGCTGTATATTTGTCAACCATGCCTCTACCCAGGAAAACATTTCTGTTCCTATTTTCCTATTCTCAATAGCCTATATTCTCCTATTCTCAATAGCCTCTGATGTGGAACTCTATCGAAAGCCTTACTGAAGTCCATATACACAATATCATATTCAATACCATGATCTACCTCCTCAAATACCTTAGTGAAGAACGCCCCTTTGTAAAACCGTGCTGAGATTCATTAATCAATTTATGCCTTTCAAGATGGTTACGAATTGCTTCGGCAATTATTGATTCCATGAATTTACCAACTATGGAGGTAAGGCTTATTGGTCTATAGTTCCAAGCTAAGGACCTGTCACATGCCTTGTAAATATGTATTACATTTGCCGTTTTCCACTTGTCTGGCACTATGCCAGTTTGTAGTGATATATTGAAAAGATTAGCCAAAGGTATGCTAAGTTCCTTTTTACATTCCTTTAAAACTCTTGCAAACAGTTCATCAGGGCCTGGGGATTTGTTAGGTTTTAATTTCTCTATTTGCCTGAGGACCATGTCACTAGTTACCCTAATAGTGCATAGTTTATTATCGTCCTGTTCTACATAATTTATTATTTCTGGAATTTCTCTAGTATCTTCCTGAGTAAAAACTGAGAGTACATATTTCTTTTTAACTGACGGTGAGCTGGCCTGAGCTACTTTTTAAGTTGTCATATCTTCTCCTTAATCTTAATCCTTTATACCTGAAACAAACCTTTTGGGTTGGACTTCGATTCCCTCACGACTTTTAATTTCATATTCTCTTTATTCCTTTTTTATTGATCTCTTTAACTGAATATACTTACTCCCTAAGTGTCCCTTCCCCTCCTCTTCTGATTCGCCTGTAAATGTCACTATTTTGACCTCAGTGATGTTTTACTCTAATGATTATCCATTTATAGTCATTTTTGTTTGATCTAATATACCTACTTAGAACATGTTGACTGGACAGCTTAAACTATTCTTTAAAAAAATGTCATTTTCGCAACCAAGTCCTCCTACCTTCCTCACGTGATATCACTGGTCAATTTTTTTTTGAAAAGTTGTATGCTTCTTAAATGAGATTAGTTAATGCTTATGTATTTTCATGTCCTGAATCCAAATATCACCTTGAAAATGCTTATTTGCTATTTATTTAAAGATATGAGACATGTAATATTTGAATATTATATTATAACGTACAATATGTGTCAGTATGTTTTAAACTCTAATCCGTACCTACTCTCTGATTTTTGCTTGACGCTTATAGTGGGCTGAAGAATCATCTCTTGCCAATGTCCAGCAATAGTCTGCAAGCATTCTTGTGCTCCATTTGCCCTGGTATAATTTTTCCATGGTTGAAATATCTTGGTGAAACCTTTCATCATGTTCGTCACTAACTGCCCCACAGTTCCCTGGAAAAAAATCTAAATGTGAGTCCAAAAAGTGGATTTTAAGTGTCATGTTACATCCCATGTTCTTTTAAACCTTGATGAGGTTTTTCACCAATTCTTCATAGTTGCCTTCCCTTCTGTTTCCGAGAAATCCCATCGCCACTAACTTGAATGCTTCCCAAGCAGCTTTCTCCTCCCCATGAATGTCTGATTCAAAGTCACCATCTTTAAGAAACTCTCCAATCTGAGGACCAATCTGAGGGGAATTATGATGCTAAATTCTTGAATCCCTGACCGGATTTGTCCATAGTTTTTACAAAGTTTTTCCTGATCCCCAGTTTTATGTGTAGTGGTGGAGGCAAGTATTGTTTGGTTCAATGAGAGATGGATGTTGAAAATTTTTCATCCCAGACTCCAATGATTGACGAGATGGCCATTCACATAGAAAGCAGCAGTACTTGGTGTAACCGCCCTGCAAGTCCATCACAAGAACAACAACCTTTAAGTCACCACAGCACAACCACCTTCTATGACTGCTGGAACAATAATGAAGGGCAGTTAGACTGATTGTGGTAAGAAACACACTGCCGCAAGCCTTTTCGAACCTGATGTAACACGTAGGTGTATATTGAAAAGTAGAGCTAACAAATAATTTTAACCATGATTTTATTTATCAGTGACCTAAAATTAGTTGGAAATTGCTACTCTGGTGTCGGAAGCATTTTGGTTGTTGACCAGTGTAATCGCTACTCGGGCCACACGAAACGACTCCATCTGGATAATCCCTGGGATGCACGAAAACACGAAAATACAGAACCTTAACTGAAATTGTTAAGAAAATTCTATGATATACTGAATCCGTGATTTGCGTTCGTTTTCTCCAAGCTCATTATTAACCTTGTTGGGAAGAACCAGGTCATGCAGATAATTTCCTGTAGTTAGTTCTCTCACAACTGTTAAAAAAACAATCTTGGATCGCATCAAGAAACTCGTCAGACTCACGATTTCCGGTTAAATGGCTCCAGTTAATTTAGCTAGCGTGTGTGTGTGTGTGTGTGTGTGTGTGTGTGTGTGTGTGTGTGTGCGTGTGTGTGTGTGTGTGTGTGTGTGTTCTGGAGTTCTGCGTGTGTGTGTGTGAAAATGTTTGTGTGTACTCACATATGTCTAGTTGCTTGGGTCGAGTCACGGCTCCTCTCCCAGAACTTTTGATAGTTGTTTCTATGTCCAATATCGGCTTGAAGGATGGATCCCGCCTGTACCACTTCCATCGCCAGACTGTTCCACTTTCTAAGGCTGAAGAAATACTTCCTAACATCCCTATGAATCATTTGCGTTTTCAACTTCCAGTTCTGCCCTATTGTTCCTATTTCCAGTTTCTGAAACTTTCTGTTCATATTTACCTCTTCAATTCCTCTAGGTATTTTGTACATTGTGATGGAAAAGTTCGTTAATAAGAGTAGAATCATGAATGACTGGTGGAGGTAATATAAATGGGTGAATACTGGCTGAGGAATAGGAGGGCATCGTTTCCTCTGTACCCGTGGCCGGATTAAGGCATGGGCTTTAGAGGCTGGAGCCCAGAGGCTTCTGCCTTCTGGAGGGCCTCCAGAGATTACGTAAAAGTGTTCACAGTTACTGCTGTAAGTTTATAATTCTAGTTTGGTATTACATCACTTGTATGATGAACTGTTGAATGTTGTGATTATTTTTTCCCGTTTTGAAAATATCACATTGGAGCCTCACAGTACCTAAAGCCCGGTGACCTACAAAATCATAATCCGGCTCTGACTCTACCCCTCTTTTTTGTTACGCCCCCAGCAGGAGTTGATAAGTGACCCTCCTAGCGAGTTCTAAACTACTTGACTTTCTCCTCCCAATAAGTCTGTAAGTATAGAATTCCACTCCTGTTTCTTTTTATAATACAGGTGTTGGGTTTTTATGTTAATATAACCGGACCTGATTTGACTTACGTCTTTTAATATAATTATTCTTAGTCCACAGCTGTTTCTTTAAAGGCCTTCTGCCAAGTCTGTAAGTGACTACTTGTCCTGATTTTTAACTTTTGCTTATTTTTTGTCCTTTAACTTTGTGGGTCGACTTGGCAGACAAGGCGGAAAGATATATCTAGTCACTAGGTCTGTGACTTCACCTCATTCTTGCCCTGTCTTCTGGATACCACAGCAGTGTGTCGTAGCACACTTTCGGGTTTACCATCGGTTGTCTTCAAAACCTTCAGCAACCTCCATCACCGAGTATACAAAGCCAGCGTTTAGTTATCCGTAGTCTCTTAACGATAAAACAACTCTTACTGGCGACTCTGCTCTCAGTCTAGTGCTGACGTTTAGATAAGAGTAGCGTCCACCAGCGTCTACCTCGTCTTTCACATGCTTTATGGCAAACATAAAGCACTGTACACCGGTTCCGACCGACTCTTTAGACACATCCGACCTCTGCGCGGGTTTGACTGTGATACTGTTTTTTCGACATACAGTGCGTCGATTCTTGGATCGTACACACATCTCTGGACGGCCTGCCTCTAACCTTCCGTCCAAACGACCTCTACTTGTCACTGATTACCCTACCTCAGTTTCCTCTCACTCTTTTAAGAAACGATCTACTAGGGAATTCCTCCCCTTACCCTCTATATTTCAAAGTCCTTCTCGGACAAAATTCTTTATGCTCCAACCAACTTCTCCTACTGACTATTTGTTATTCCATTAGCAATAGTGTACCCCTATTTCAGCTTCATTCCCACTACTCTGTTCCTCTTTACAGGCTCGTGAATTTCTGGTCCTTGAACATAGGTCAGGGTGAAGGATGGGGATGGTAGGGTTGGGGTTTTTGGGAGGGGGTGGTATTATTTTCTAGAGGTAGTAAGGATCCTGGTTGTAGAAGGTGAATGAGGAGGTTGGGGTTAATCGGGACATGTAAACTCGGGGTGGGGAGAGGGGCAGTTGTGAAGGTATTAGCGCTGGGAGGAACGGGGACTGTTGGTGTGGGAAGGGAATGTAATATGATTTTTCTTTAGTTATTGTGTTTTGATGGAAGGGAGGCTAGAGCTTGAATAGCTGACCGTGTGTGGGTGTGCCTGGATGTCCTCTGGGAATATACGTGTAGGCGTGTGTAAGCGTGCAGGTGTGAGCGCATGTAAGTGATTGAATGCTCGTGAGTGAGCCACACAGATTGTGATTGTGTGTGTGGATCACTATATGTGTGTTTGCAGGGGTCGAATGACAGCTCTTGGATTTCCAAGTGTATATGTGTGTGCATGTACTCACCTAATTGTGGTTGCAGGGGTCGAGACTCAGCTCCTGGCCCCGCCTCTTCGCTGTCCGCTACTGAGTCTCTGCTCTTCCTGCTCCATGAGCTTTATCATACCTTGTCTTAAAACTATGTATGGTTCCCGCCTCCACTATATCGTTTGCTAGACTATTCCACTTCCTGACTACTCTATGGCTGAAGAAATGCTTCCTAACATCCCTTTGACTCATCTGAGTCTTCAGCTTCCAGTTGTGCCCCCTTGTTTCTGTGTTCCCTCTCTGGAACATCCTGTCACTATCTACCTTGTCGATTCCCCGCAGTATTTTGTATGTCGTTATTATGTCTCCTTTAACCCTTCTGCCCTCCAGTGTTGTTAGTTTTGTTTCCCTCAACCTTTCTTCATAGGACAGTCCCCTGAGTTGTGGAACTAGCCTTGTCGCAAACCTTTGTACTTTCTCTAATTTCTTGACGTGCTTGACCAGGTGTGGGTTCCAGACTGGTGCTGCATACTCCAATATAGGCCTAACGTACACAGTGTACAGGGTCCTGAATGATTCCTTATTAAGATGTCGGAATGCTGTTCTTAGGTTTTCTAGGCGCCCGTATGCTGCAGCAGTGATTTGGGTGATGTTCGCCTCAGGAGATGTACCTGGTGTTATACTCACCCCAAGATCTTTTTCCTTGAGTGAGGTTTGTAGTCTCTGGCTCCCTAGACTGTATTCCGTCTGCAGTCTTCTGACCGCAGACGGAATACAATCTTCATGACTTTGCACTTGGTGGGGTTGAACTCTAAGAGCCAATCGCTGTGTGTGTGTGGTGTATGTGTGTGTGTGTGTGTGTGTGTGTCTGTGTGTGTGTGTGTGTGTGTGTGTGTGTGTGTGTGTGTGTGTGTGTGTGTGTGTTAATAACTATGCTATTAAAGCTAGTGGAAAATTATCATAAGAGACACAGTTCTCACAGATCTAAGAACAAAAGTACGCTTGACTGAGAACGTTCTTCCAACAAGGCCTGACAATAAAATAAAAAGAAGGAAACGACAATAAAATAAAATTGTGCAGAAGACAAGTAAGTATTCAGTGTACACTGAAGTGCATTTAGCATGGAGTCACAACACTAGAAAATTTAAAGAAATATACAGCCGATGTGTGTATTACTATTCTCTGACTCGAAATTACACTGAGCATATAGTCACACTAGAAAGGGTATTAAAGGCAGGAAATATTTACTGGAAACTTTGCTGAACCAGAATCACCTGGCAAATAAATATATAGTTACTACTTTGAAAGGTATAATGAAGAGTTCTTGAACACAGCATCTTAAATATGTTTTAATAATGGTCCTACACAATACTGCAATATTAAATAAAATGATACACAGTAATACCTAAGACCAAGAAAATTGCAGGACCGAAGGAGAGAGAGAGAGAGAGACGAGGAGACACAAAGTGCAGGAAGCGGATGAAGCATTTATTTACATACATAAAGTCAGGTCTTGACAGGGAACTTCCAGAAGCAGCGGCCATATTGACTGTTACATCTAGGAACATCTTGGAGATAGGCACCATTTTAGAGGACCCCTGAGTGCATGTCTAATCTTTACGTGCGAAATAAATGTCCTCTTGGTTCTTTCCATCTGACTCACTGGGTGGAGAATTAGGCTCATAGAGTGAAATTTGTGTGATGCATTGTGGTGTAGGTGGACAGGCATGCATGGGCGTGAGCTGGCAACACCGCTGATGACATACGGACGCAATAACCCACAACTCTGACTGGCTAGCTGAGATAATGCAACCCAATTTGCGCCTCTTTGACAGAAGATAAAGAGATGGCTTGCGAAGCAGGCTAAGCTAGAGGTATGGAAAATGGTACATGGGTTGGCTGGGTTGTTTCGCAAACAGGAATATGTGAGACAGTGAAACACTTGGACAGCCACTTATAGCTGCAAACAATCTTATAGTAGGGCTGGCTAATCGCTGAATGGGTTACTGGCTTATGTATTGCATGCTTGCTTGCATGCTTGCAGTGCCTAGTATGTAACAGCTCTCACATCAGCAGCTCGGAAGAACTGAAGAAATACTAGCAAAGCACAAGACGTAGTGGAAGACAAGGCCGTAGAGCGTTAAACCTGGAGGTAGAAGTGTCGGCCAGCCGAGACACCACGACATAGGCAGGTTTGCTTAACACTACAATATTCACTGTAATTAGAGAGAATTTCGCCACGATTGCCTCCAGATTGATGTAGGTAGGTTCCGGGGAGAGTAATTGTTCTAAGTACACAATTGCTCTTCCCGGCGTTTATTAGGTAGATGGTTTCGACATCTGCCAGCGTAATCCCATGAGCCCGGCGTCTACATCCTTACAAAAAATGACTACGGGTGGTGTCAGGGTTTGATCTCTTGCAGATCAGCATCGCTGACCTTTCAGAGACTCAAGCTAAATGTCAAATTCCTATGCCATGACACTAGTAAGAGACTTCTACTTACATACGTAACATGTCATTAACATGTGTGTGTTTGTGTAGGGGGTGTATGTGTGTAGCCGTATGCGTGTGTATGTGTGAATGTGTGTGTTTGCGTAAGTGTGTACCTGTGTTTGCCTATATGTACTCACCTAATTGTGGTTGCAGGTGTCGAGATTTAGCTCCTGGCCCCGCATGTATATGTGTATGTGCATATATGTAATCATATATTTACAAACTTGAAGAGGCAGGGTTCGATTCTCAGATCATTGTCATACGTCTATCCTTATCGCCTGCCCATTGTATTTCCATTTACTTTAGAACATTCTTTCATACCTACTCATGAAACTATGTATAGCACCTGCCTTCTCTTCTTTAGCCCACTCAAACTGAAATAATCAAACTGATTTTTCTGATGACTCAAAAATATCATATTGCAGTTTCTGCAACACAAAAAAACATTGTCCTGACAATTCAATCGAGTCTTTTAATGTCATCGGGTTCATATTCTTTTTTCTATTCTCGTAACTCATTTCCCTATTCTCTGCTTCTAGTTTCGCTGGAAATCTCCGCACTCTATCCAGTTTCTTGAAATACTTAAACAGGTGTAGAAACCTTGTTTGAGCGCCATACTGCAAGGTGTGTGTTTGTGAATTTTCTGTTTCTCGCCTTTCTCTAGTTCCGAAATGGAGAAGTTGGGAAGGATCTGTAGGCCAGTAGAAGTTGGTATTAAGGAAAGGAGAGGAAGAGCATAAGAGATAGAGAAGAAAATTTGGATATTTGTGTAAGGGTGGAAAGTATTGGGAGAGGGACAGAGGAGGTGGGATGAGAAGATTTGAACGTTGGGTGAATGGTAGGGTGACTAGCATGAAGTGAGAAGTGGTTTGAGGGAAAGTTAAGTGGTTACTCTTGATTACTATTTGTCAAAGATAGAAGTGAAGGAAGTTGGTAGGAGGAGAGTAGGTGATGGGATGAATGGAGAAGTAGTATAGAGTGAAGGAGGGAGAGGGGTAAGCAGGAAAGCTTGTAGTGAGATGAATAGAGGGTGAAAGGTAATGAAGTATGTTACTGGTTATTACTCCAGGTTTTTCATTGTTAGGTCTTGTTTCTTTGAGACTGTATCTTACATTTCCACATTTGCTTGAGTGACTACCCTTTGCAATGTATTTTTCTTTTCCCTCCCTTTATAATTCTTGAGTATTAGGTCCTTAATAGACACGTCCTCTCATTCTTATCTGAACAAACGAGGGTCAGCTTAGTGTTCTACGACTGATTCATCAAACGCACTGATCAAATAATCTCCATTAATCGGTGTCGTCATTCTTTTTCATATGGCAGACATTATTCATATGCCTTTATACAGCTGTTAACAATTGTTATATGTCCATTTTCCCATTCCCCTCTTTCGCTTCTTGTCTCCCCTCAGTGCTGAGACATTGTGAAAAATATCACAGATTTTTTTCCTCTCAGCTAGATGACTTACCCTCCTTTGTTTATATTAATTTACAACCGCCTCTTTCACTTTCTCTCTCTTATTATTTCTGTCACTATTTTTTTATTACGTCGGCAAATTCTCTTTCCTTTCTTGTTGACAGTATTCCATATTTTGATATTCATTCCGCTTTCCAGGTTTCTTATTTTGTTTGTTTCCCTTCCACCCCTTTTCACCTCTCCTCCTAACATGTGCTTCAATTTTTACTAGATCCACTCTTTTCCTTCTCCATGAGATTTGTCGTATCTCTTCTTATAGCTATGTATGGATCCTGCCTCCACTACATCACTCTTCAGACTGTTCCACTTCTTGACAACTCTGACTGAAGAAATACTTTCTAACATCCCTATGACTCACGTGAGTTTTCAACTTCCAGCTGTGACCCCTTGTTGCTGTGTCCGATCTCCGATGTCCCTGTGCCCAGTGGTGTGTTATTTTCTCTTCTCAGCTTTTCCTGGGCATTCCTGTGGTCTGTTAGGGCCTCTGCATATAGCTTAGCTCCTTCATTTTCTTCAGTCCTCTCGTTTGATCCTGGTGTGCTCCTTGTCTTTTCCTATGATCCACGGTGGTCTTATAGAACCTCCACATTCAGTATAACTCATTTGGTCCCTACAGTCCCCTCGTTTGTGACTGATGTAGCAGTTCCCGATGTCATGCCCGTACTGTTCTTTAGTTCTCTGGACTGTTTCAGGTTTTTTAGTTCCTCTTCACAGCTCTGTATCTTAGCTGTGGCTTGTAGCTCCCATTTCTTACTCCCTGGAGCTATCCTCTCCTCCATTTTTTTCCTATGCTCTTCTAGCTTCCTTCCCCACTCTTCTTCCTTTTTCATGAACTCTGCTACCCAATCTTCCCTTCCAGGCTCATCCACCAGTCCCCTGGTTCTCCGTCCCGCTCTTTGGCAACCCATTTTATTAATTCTTTTCTTTTTGGTCACCACAGAAAGAAAAACCAATGTGGTTTCATGTGGCCATTTGTGATGTGTGTTCGTGTGTGTGTGTGTGCGTGTGTGTAGGTGTTTGGGAGGGAGGGAGAAGGGGAGGAAGGTAGGGAGGGGGGCAGAGGGATTGAGAGTAGGAGAGGGAAACAGTAGCAAGGGGGGTGAGAGATGGGGGGAAGGATAAGGGAGTAAAGGGAGAGAGGGTGAAAGGAAGAGAGGGAAGGCAAAAGCAGGGAGGGAGGGGGAGGGAAGGAGGAGAAGGAAGAGGAGAGAGTGAGTGTGAGTGTAAGAGAGTGAGAGAGTGTGAGAGTGAGAGAGTGTGGGTGTGTTTGGTGTGGGTGTGTGTTTGGGTATGGCTGGGTGTGGGTATGGGTGTGTTTGGGTGAGGGTGTTGGTGTGTGTTTAGGTGTTCGGTGTGGATGCATGCTTGGGTGTGGTTGAGTTTGTGTGTGTGTGTTTGGGTGTGGGCGGTAGAAGGAGTGTACAAGCGTGGGATAGTGTGAGGGGAGTGTGTGTGTTGCAGGGGTGGTTAGGATGCAGGTGTGAATGGTCAGCGTTTACAAAGGTGGCAAAGGTTTATGTATATGTGTGTGTAAGCACAGTCGTATGTTCTCACACGCTTTTGTGTGCGTGTAGTGTTAGTGATGCCTGGTAGACTCTACACCAGACTCAGGTGTTTTGTATCCTAATTTGTATTTACTAGACAGATCTTTCCTAGTAGAATGTTACCTTCTCTATCTATTGTTCTTTCTAGTGTCACTACTCTAATCAACACACCTGCCTACCTGCCCCGACTTTTGGATTTAAGTACCAAATACTCTGTCTAGGCGTGTGTGTGTGTGTGTGAAAATGTATCCCTATTTTTACACACCTAATAGGGGTTAGACATGCCTTAGAATGGTAACAATTTGTTCTACGTTGGATAGGCAGATTGCGCAATACCAGTATTCATTCCGGACATCGCAGGAATCGACCGTCATATAATCACATGAACATTTATGATTACCCTGCTAGACGGTTTGAGGGTCGAATTATAGTTCCTGGTTCTTCTGTAGTGGAAAGAATCATCTTAGAGTTGGCGATTATGAAACATGGAAACCTTTTATTATATTATAATAGATTATGCTTGTACAAGCTCGACGGCAACAGAACATAATCTTAAACCTGGAAATTTCACAAATGCTCCTGACTGCATGAAATGTTGTGATTTTTGCATGAAAAATAGGACGTTTGTCTGCCCTTACATGATTTTTATTCATATTTACTCGAGTCTGGGTCGGAATGACCATGCATTCATCTTCCAGGTTTGGTATTTCTGTGGGTTTTTTGCTATAGTGTTGCATGTTTGTGAGGAACCCATAGTGTTCCTGATGCAGGCTTGTATAAATATTGGTAGAATTACCGACAATATGTTAAGTAAAAGGACACAAATGCAACTAATGTGACATTTTATTGTGGCATAAATTTGTCATTTGAGGTTCAGTCATGAAAAAATTATTTGAATTGTCTATCTTTAGACTCATTAATGGCTCGCTAAACACAGAGTCGTATTGCGACTACAGTATATCACTAATATCTTTGTTGTCATTTGTGTAACTTCCATTTTGTCTGCGCAAGGGTCCGATATTAGATGTAGTTTTTGCCTCGTATTTGGAATATAAACAAATATTTTGAATTTCTTTCGATTTCACTAATTGCTTTTTAGCTGTTCCTGTCTCTCCTGGATTCTATATGAATCATTTAACTTAAGCTCAATATTTTACACTTCTCTGACCAGTGCTTACTTCTGTGTTTCAGATAATCTAGTCTCATTGAGAAACTCGGTGATTCTTCGCCTTCTCCTATAGAGGGAGCATCTCTGTCTCCAGTTTACTTCTCTTCTTTTTTCTTAGGGGAATATATCTTGGACATATATCGGCTGCCAGAAAGTTGATCCTTTCAAGGCACTGGTTTGGATCCATGTTATTTAAGATATTTCCCCATCATGGTTCGTTTAGGACATTATTTACCTGATCCCAGTTGATCTTGTTGTTGAAGTTGAATTTGGTGAAGGTACCCTCGTAGCTGTATGGATTTTGCTGGTCAGGATCCCTGTGCATGTAAGTCTGGACTTCCATTACACTGTGATCTGAATTAGTTGTTTTTGATATTGTTGTGTTTCTTACCAGGTCCTTATTTGTGAAAATATGGTGAAGTGTTTCCCAGTCTTGCTGGCTCCACTATCTGTTTAGCTTAAGGTGTATTTATTGCAGAGATTCAGCAACGTATGTATTTGTGACATTCATTTGAGCTGCCTCCAGGGATAGTCTCTGTTATAACATCATTTCCTATATTCTTTCCACACTGTAGTCAATTTTCAATAACTGTTCTTTGAACTATTGGGATGTTGCATCTGGTGGCTTATATAAAACCACAGTGACTAGGTTTTGGTTCTTGATCTTTACTGTTAGAACTTCAACTACATCATTTGTGGTGTTCAGTAACCCTGTGCAAATGAACAACTCTTTGACATAGAGGTTAACCCTCCTTCCCTTGTTGCCCGTTCTATCTATCGCATCTAAAAATGCTACAGAGATGATGTCGAGGCAACGAGGTTG
This sequence comes from Cherax destructor, assembly GCA_009830355.1. Classification (NCBI taxonomy): domain Eukaryota; kingdom Metazoa; phylum Arthropoda; class Malacostraca; order Decapoda; family Parastacidae; genus Cherax; species Cherax destructor. The sequence goes on from WNWK01005303.1 coordinate 76,826, forward strand.
CGCCCTTGCTCAACCAGCTTCCCATTTTCCTGTTCAATTTCCCACTCGACAGTGGCAGTCAATGGCCCCATTCTGCAGGAACAGGCTACAAGTTACACATCAACCCTAACAGAACAACAATTACTAGTTAGGAGCATTGAAGCCCAAGGAAGCAGATCGAGACATCCAGTATTATCCCGGAGCCATCAAATGATGCTGAAAATAACGTGTTTACCGATATCATATGCATCCTGATAGACTCAGAAGAAAACAGCCAGACATTCAGAGTTATTGTGTAGACCTTCAGAAACATATACATGATGGACAAAACAAAGTGCATGCCTTTAATTGCAAGTTTACCCGACCACCCAACACAGCGCCCAGAGAGTGATGGGGTGGGGGGGGTATGATGGCCTCAGCCCGTTCTTGTACAAAAAATATTTTGCCTTGGAACGCACAGGGACTACAGGAAAACCCTGATCGCGGTCACATAACATCTGAATTATGCGACATCTCTTTCGAGATCCTCAAACGGGTCGTCTTAGGATTAAGACCTGCGTCAGGACGTAGTTTCTGACGAATCAATCAATCATTCAATTTCCCACTACATTAGGACTGAAGAAGCCACTCGTGACGAAACGTTGCCTATAATAAGTGTCTTGAAATGTATATAAGTCTCTTTTTTCACATCTTGTCTATATCACCATACCATTTCCCACGTCCTAATAGGCCTATTAATTATGTATACTTTTAGTTTCCATCTTTGCACACATGTACCATTGCATTAGATCTCGGACAGTCTATCCCTGTCTATCCTATAAATTCAACTGAGTGGTCTGTATAATCTTGCCAGGCGCCCCCATGTTATTTGGTCTTCCACTATCATTTGGGTTGCCTATTTTAGTCTCTCGTCTTAGCCCACACCCCTTATTTCTGAGACTCATTGTAATCTACCGGATTTATTCAGGGTTCTTTACATAATAATTATATGTGAGCTACTTTCTTAATTAGGTGAGTATATTTCATCTCTTGAATTTTCAGGATTTATCTTACGTATGTTGAATACAGTACCGGGAATTACTCTTTCTTAGGAATATTTAATCTTTTATTTGGCAAACACACAGGTTCTGCACAGGTCATTCAGGTAATGTACACCACTGCAACGTGCATTGCACTACGCTCACCTCGAGGTTCTCTTTCTTAAGTAAGGTTTACTGCACTTGACCAGGAGAATGTATTCAAATTCTCATCTTCTTTCTCCTATTCTGAGTATCATACTCATGCTGTGTGTGTGTGTGTTTGTTTGTGAGTATGTGTGTGTGTATGTGCGTGTGTTTGTACTCACCTAGTTGTGCTCACATAGTTGTGGTTGCAGGGGTCGAGTCATACCTCCTGGCCCCGCCTCTCCACTGGCTGCTACTGGGTCACTCTTCCTGCTCCATGAGCTTTATCTACCTCTTCTTAAAGCTATGATGGATCCTGCCTCCACTACATCACTTCAAAACTATTCCACTTCCTGACAATTCTGTGACTGAAGAAATACTTCCTAACATCCCTGTGATTCATCTGAGTCTTCAACTTCCAACTGTGTCCCCTTGTTGCTGTGTCCCATCTCTGAAATATTCTGTCTCTGTCCACCTTGTCAATTCCTCTCAGTATTTTATATGTCGTTATCATGTCCCCCCTATCTCTCCTGTCCTCCAGTGTCGTCAGGTCGATTCCCCTTAACCTCTCCACGTAGTACATACCCCTTAGCTCCGGGACTAGTCTTGTTGCAATTATTTTTTTGTGTGTACTCACCTAGTTGTACTCACCTAGTTTTGGATACAGGGATCAAGACACAGCTCCTGGCAAAGCCTCTTCACTGGTCACTACTAAGTCACTCTTTCTGCTCCATGAGCTTTATCATACCTCTTCTTAAAGCTATGTACGGATCCTGCCTCCACTACATCACTTCTCAGACTATTTCACTTCCTGACAACTCTGTGACTGAAGAAATACTTCCTAACATTCCTGTGGTTCATTTGAGTCTTCAACTTCCTACTACGACCCCTTGTTGCTGTGTCCCATCCCTGGAACATCCTGTCTCTGTCCACCGTGTCAATTCCTCTCAGTATTTTATATGTTGTTAATATATTTCCCTATCTCTTCTGTCCTCAAGTGTCGTCAAGTCGATTTCCCTTAACCTCTCCTCGTACGACATGCACCTTAGCTCCGGGACTAGTCTTGTTGCAAATCTTTGCACTTTCTCTAATTTCCTCACATGCTTGGCTAGGTGTGGGTTCCAAACTGGTGCTGCATACTCTAATATAGGCCTGGCATACACGGTGTACAGGGTTCTGAACGATTCCTTATTGAAATGTCGGAGAGCTATTCTTAGGTTTGCTAGGCTCCCTGCAGCAGTTATTTGGTTGATGTGCGCCTGAGATGTGCCTGGCGTTATACTCACCCCAAGATCCTTTTTCTTGAATGAGATTTGTAGTCTCTGGCCCCCTAGACTGTACTCCATCTGTGATCTCTTCTTTGCACTTCCCCAATCTTCATGACTTTGCACTTGGTGGAATTGAACTCCAGTAGCCAGTTTCCAGACCAGGTTTGCAGTCTGTCCAGATCCATCTGTAGTTCCGCCTGGTCCTCCTCCGATTGAATTCTTCTCATCAACTTCACATCATCTGCAAACTGGGACACTTCAGAGTATATTCCTTCCGTCATGTCCTTCACATACGTCACAAACAGCAACAGTTCAAAACTGACCCCTGTGGAACCCCGATCGCCACAGGCGCCCACTCTGACACCTCGTCAAGTACCATGACTCGCTGATGTCTTCCCGACAGGTATTCCCTGACCCACTGCAGTGCCTTCCCTGTTATACCTGCCTGGTCTTCCAGCTTATACACTAATCTCTTGCGTGGAACTGTGTCAAAAGCTTTCTTACAATCCAAGAAAACGCAATCTACCAACAACTCTCTCTCTCTCTTGTCTTACTGCTGTCACCCTGTCATAGAACTCCAGTAGGCTTGTGACACAGGATTTCCCGTCCCTGAAACTGTGCTGGTTGCCGTGTTCAACCACTCTTCTGATAATCTTCTCCATGACTTTGGATACTATACATGTTAGTGACACTGGTCTGTAGTTTAGTGCTTTGTGTCTGTCTCTTTTTTTTTTAAATTGGGACTACATTTGCTGTCTTCCATACTTCAGTTAGTCGCCCTGTTTCGATTGATGTGTTGAAGATTGTTGTTAGTGGCACACATAGCGCCTTTGCTCCCTCTCTCAGGACCCATGGAGAGATGTTATCCAGCCCCATCGCCTTTGAGGTACCTAACTCGCTTAGCAGCCTCTTCACTTCTTCCTCGGTTGTATGTATTGTGTCCAACACTTGCTGGTGTACCCCACCTCTCCGTCTTCCTGGAGTCCTTTCTGTTGCTTCTGTGAACACTTCTTTGAATGTCATGTTGGGCTCCTCACATACTTCTCGGTCGTTTCTTGTGATCTTCCCTCCTTCCTTCCTCATCCTGATTACCTGGTCCTTGACTGTTGTTTTCTACCTGATGTGGCTGTGCAACAACTTCGAGTCAGATTTGTCATTTTCGTATTGTCGTTGGGCCTCCTTTCTTACCTGTGCATATTCATTTCTGGCTCTACGACTGCTCTCCTTATTCTCCTGGGTCCTTTGCCTAGCACACTTGGTTTGGGCCTCCCTACTCTTTTGGGTGAACCAAGGGCTCATCCTAGCCTTCTTGTTATTTCTGTTACCCTTGGGTATAAACCTCTCCTCAGCTTCCTTGCATATTGTTGTCACATATTCCATCATCTCATTTATTGACTTAACTACCTGTTCTCTGTCCCAGTGAACCCCGTGCAGGAAATTATTCATGCCTCTGTAGTCCCATCTGTGTGAGTTTGTGTGTGTGTGTGTGCTTGTGTTTGCGTGTGTGCGTATGCGCTCACCTATTTTTACTATCCTATTTGTAGTAGCATGGGTCTAGGCACCTGAACTCTTGGCTCTATTTAATACATATTCCTAAAAAATATGCATGGTGCCTTCCACATAAGACTTTCGGATCACTTAAGCTATACAAATATTTCTGACCTTCCTGTGACTCATATATATATTTTAAACTTCCAAATGAGCCTCCGTTCTTCATTTTCTTGTCACACAAACAATGTTATCCTGACCACTCTATCCAGTCTTGTATTTAATGGCGTCGGCTTCACATCCCTTTTTTTCCAAATAACTCATTTCCCTCTGTTCTGGTACTAGGTTCACTGGAATCCTCAGCATCCTATCCCTGTTCCTGATACATTGAAACATGTGTGGGTTCCCTGCTGGGCCTGCATACTCCAGGAAGGTGAGTTTTTGGATTTTGTGTTGCTACTCTCTCTCTCTCTCTCTCCACTTCTAAAAAGGATAAGCTGGGAAGGATTTCACGAGTAGATGGTGATGATATAGGGGAAAAAGATAGGAAGGGATAAAAGAGAAAATATGAATATTGGTACAAGAGTTGAAAGTATTCGGTGAAGGTATGAGGTGGTGGAATGAGAAAGGTTGATAGATGAGGAGAATGATACAGTGACTAGAATGAAGGGAGAGAAATGGGGTGAGGGTAAAGGAAGTGGTTACTCTTGATTACTAGTTGTCAAAGTTAGAAATGACGAGTAATGGTAGGAAGAGAGCAGGTGTTGGGATGGAAGGGAGAAGTATTTCAGAGTGAGAGAGGAAGAGGGGAGTTAGGAAAGTTATGTATGGAGAAGATGAGTGTGGGGGAAGAGGATGGAGGAAATTACTGGTTATTACTTCTTCTTGTTCGCTGTTAAGTCTTGCTTCTTTCAGTCGGTATTTTTTCCACATTTTTTCACCCATTGCATTGGGTATTCGCATAAGTATTACTAATTTATAATTCTCGGATATTAGTTGCTTAATACTCGAATAACGCGCACAAAGGAGAAAGGAGATTAAGACGACGTTTCGGTCGGACTTCTGCTTGTTATTTATGAATTGTTCCAGTCATGGTATTATGCCTTTTGTTCTTTAAGGTACTTAATAGACATATTCTGGTATATCAGGCCAAAGAAACGAGGTTCAGTTTAAAGTTTAGCAGCTGATCCTTCGGTGAATTTGATCCTAAAATGTCATTATGTGGCTGTCGTCATTATATTTCATACATCACTTTGTATATACGTTCCATCAGTAGTTAAAAGTTGAGAAACATCCCTTTTTTCACCTTCCATTCTTTCGTTTTTTGTCTCCCTTTGGTGGGGTAGAAATTAGAAAAATATCACAGGTTTTTCCCAACCTCTCCATCTCTCACATGAATATTGTTATTTATTTTTGTCAGTATATCTGTTTTTAATTAAATATTCTTAGCCTCCTCCAGATTATTTTTGTTTTATTTTCTTCTCCTGGTTATTTATTTCGTCCATATTATTCCCGAAACATGTTGACTACTATATACACAGTGGTCCCTCGGTTTTTGCCGAAAATTTGTTCCAGAATGCTGCTCAAGTGCCATTACCGAACGAATTTACTTCCTTAAGAAATAATGTCACGTAGGTTATTCTATTTCAGACCCCCAAAAATACACTTGCAACAGCACTTACGAAAATACACTTACATAAATGTTCGAGTTTGGAGATGCACGAAAACCGAGGGACCACTGTATTTACTTACACATATATTACAGAGGTTATTAACTTAATAAGCACCACCGCATTGTGCTTAGTACTATACTCACTCCTAAGTTCTTTTCCTCGAGTGAGGTTTAGGGTGTTTGCCCAGGAGAATGTTCTCCAATTCTCGTCTTCTCAGTCTTTTAGTAGTATCATAGTCATGATTTGCGTGTAAATGTGTGTGTGTGTGTGTGTGTGTGTGTGTGTAGTCACCTAGTTGTGGTTGCAGGGGTCAAGTCATAGTTCCTGGCCCCGCCTCTTCACTGGCCGCCACTGGGTCACTCTCCCTGCGCCATGAGCTTTATCATACCTCTTCTTAAAGCTATGTATGGAACCTGCCTCCACTACATCGCTTCCCAAACTATTCCACTTCCCGACCACTCTGTGACTGAAGAAATACTTCCTAACATCCCTGTGATTCATCTGAGTCTTCAACTTCCAACTGTGTCCCCTTGTTGCTGTGTCCCATCTCTGGAACATTCTGTCTCTGTCCACCTTGTCAATTCCTCTCAGTATCTTATATGTCGTTATCATGTCCCCCCTATCTCTCCTGTCCTCCAGTGTCGTCAGGTCGATTTCCCTTAACCTCTCCTCGTAGGACATACCCCTTAGCTCCGGGACTAGTCTTATTGCAAACCTTTGCACTGTCTCTAGCTTCTTTACGTGCTTGGCTAGATGTGGGTTCCAAACAGGTGCTGCATACTCTAGTATGGGCCTAACGTACACAGTGTGTGTGTGCGCATGTGTGTGAGTGTGTGTGTGTGTGTGTGTGTGTGTGTGTCTGTCTGTCTGTCTGTCTGTCTGTGTCTGTGTACTCATCAAGTTGTACTCACCTAGTGGTGGTTCCAGGGAACGAGTCATTGCTCCTGGGCCCTCGTCTTCGTTGGTCGCTACAAGATCCACTCTTTACCTGCTTCATGAGCTTTATCGTACTTCTTCATAAAGCTATGAATGGATACTGCCTCCACTACATCACTTTCCAATTTGTTCCACTTCCTGACAACTCTCTGACTAAAGAAATACTTCCTAACATCCCTATGACTCGTCTGAGTTGTGAACCCTCGTTGCAGTGTCCCATCCCTTAAACATTCGATCCCTATCCACCTTGTCAATTCCTCTCAGTATTTTATAAGTCATTATTATGTCCTCTCTAGCCCAGGAGTCCTCCAGTGTCGTCAGGTTGATTTCTCTTAACTTCTCATAGTACGCCATACCCCTAACTATAATGTTAAAAACAACATAGATTTAGTGGATAAATTAAGCACCTTGATTGACTTAAATGATTTCAATATGGTTAGTTTTTATGTTACTTCCTTGATTACAAAAGTTCCAGTGGATGATTTATTAAGTTTCTTATCTGAAGAACTTGTTAATTACGATTTACCATTGCCAGTTCCTACTATCATTAAACTTATTAAAGTTTGTATTGTTGATTCAAAATTTGTGTTTAATGACGAGTTTTACACTCAGAAGTTTGGTATGACAATGGGAAATCCTCTCTCACCTGTTCTTAGTATTTTATACATGGATTTTTTTTCAAACAAGATTGTTTAACATAATCCTTCCTAATAGAGCCAAGTGTTCTAGATATGTTGATGATATTTTGTGTTTTATGCCTAAAAATATAGATATAAACCATTTTCTTGCTAAATTAAATAGTTTAGCTCATTCCATAAATTTTACTGTTGAGTTCGAAGAAAATAACTCATTGCCTTTCTTAGATTTTTTAATTATTAAAAGTAACACTGGATTTAAATTTAAAATTTACACCTAGCTCTGCTGGGTGCTTGATTCTTGTAGGATTGAGTGGTCATGTGAATTAGAACATCATGTGATTTTTGCTCACCATGAGGCGGGCCAAAACGACATGGGTTCGAATCCTCGGCTAGGTGCAGTGTTGTTATTGATTAAATACCACTCGTTCGTGGTTACAATAATATATATATATATATATATATATATATATATATATATATATATATATATATATATATATATATATATATATATATATATATATATATATAAACCTGGTGGTGAACAGGCAGAAGCTCAACCCTCAAGCTGTCTACACACCCAAACCGAAAGCCCCTTCAGTGACAACATTTTCTTGTAATATTTTGTAAAATGGTATAGAATATATTTTAAAGGTCTTGACACAAAAAAGGGCAAAATTTGATATAATGCTTTCGAAATTCCTTGACGTGTTTGCCGACCAACGCGTGCTATAAAAGTCCTGGTTCGTTTATTGTAGTAAAGAACGAAAATGTTCTTGTTGTAGCAGCAACTTGTTACCCATTTGAGAAGGCCTTTTTATGGTCTAGCATTTTTTATACGACCATTAGTTGCCCAATATAATGTATGGCATTTTCCTTGTCATAAATTATGAAATACAGATTTAGGATCGAAATAATAATCCTTCTTGTGAGTGAGTGGGAGAAGAGCCTCCTGGAAATATAGTTTAGAGTAAAGGTTGACAGCGTCAACAGCCTTACGATAGTTAATGTTATGGGTGAACATGATCCGTAACTTAAAAAGAAAAATATCAGTTTGTTTTTAAAAACTGAGGAGAGAAGCTTGTCAAACTGTTAGACATCGCTTCTCGTGTGTGTGTGTGTGTGTGTGTGTGTATGTGTGTGTGTGTGTGTGTGTGTGTGTGTGTGTGTGTGTGTGTGTGTGTGTGTGTGTGTATGGCAATGCTGTCATCCCGACTTAAACTCTGGAGACGAATTATTTTACTACGAGTTTTACGTACGTGTTTATCTTGAATGAATATGTTTATTATTTTTGAAAGCAGTGCACCATTTAAGTTAGTCAATAAAGAGTAAGTATTAAAATTATATGCAAAAAGATCACAGTAAACAGGTGATATCAATATATGCAAGACAACCACTATGAAAAAATAGAAGAATAAATAGAAGAATTCCAAGCGCTTTCGTGACTACTCACATTATCAAGGAACTTGATAATGTGAGTAGTCACGAAAGCGCTTGGAATTCTTCTATTTTTTCATAGTGGTTGTCTTGCATTAAAATTATATGAAGAAAATAAATTATTTGAAATCCAATAAAATCAAACTCCAAACCATGGCGACTTCTTGTTTCAAAGGAATTCAAAACCTTCAAAATATAGTTTTATTACCAACAATGTATATGCAACAACACCTTTTTCCTTTTACTAACAGCGCTTCATCTGATGATCACTCCTCTGTATCATCACTCCTCTGTATCATCACTCCTCTGTATCATCACTTCTCTGTATCATCACTCCTCAGTCTCTCATTTTGATGTGAGGATTTCAGTGAGTTACAGCGCTACCGAGACCACACTCGTTGGACTGAATTTATCAGGTGGACTTGTTATTTCTTATAATTAGAGATTTTAGCAGGAAAACAAAAGTCTTCATGTAATATTACGGCACGCAAACCTTCATCTGTGGCAATAACTTTACCAAACTTTCCCTTAAACCAAGTTCAAGCGTGTGTTCACGATTTCATTGAAGTTATGATTATTTCTGGAATAGACATACCAGACTATGTTTATTTCATCAGACGGCTAAACTGTTTACGTCCATACCGTTCATTAACCTCAGGTCTCATCAGAATGCTGTACGGTATTCGATGCTGGTCTGTGTATGCTGACGTGGAGACGCTTCTGACAGCGTCAGCAGCAACTACATGAAGACGAAGATTCGAATGATGTACATGTACACAAGACGTAACAGAAACTCATTAAGTTTGTGTCATTACATTGAGGCAGACTTCTATTTGAGGGAAATCCAGCTTCAGATAGCACCTTCAGTGTTAGATCCGTTGGTGCTTGACATCTAATTGATCTTCAGGTGGGGTAGACAGAGAGGATTTCCTCTCCTTTGCCTGTAGTCCTATTATATAGCGAATCTGAAACGTTGAGATTATAAGGTGGTGTGAAGTTCTAAAGTGTAATTGAGAGGCTTTAATAAGATACTCTTAGGGATATTTCGGCTTTTTGAGAGGATAAAGCAAAATAGAGGGTATTCAATTTTGGTGTTGAAGGAAGGAGAAGTAGGTGTTGACCCACGAAGGATTGAAATAGCAGGTAAAGGAGGTTTTAATGCTAGGGTCTTGACCATTTAGTAGGCTTTCGTGACACAAGTGGTTTTTATGGTTTGACGTGTTCTTGTACTGTGGGCAAGGTAACTTTTATTAGGAGATTTATAGGAAACCGGTTGGGCAGACCTGAGTGGTGGATTCTAAAGGAAGGGGTGAGGATGTTGCAGTTCGAATGAGCATCCGAACAGTGATTCAAGGATACTGTTAGCAAAACAACGATCGAGTGAATGATGGAGAATGTGTTTCCTCTTTACTGTTGGGTCACCCTACCGCGGTGGGAGATTATCGGTGAGACAAAAAATATTACTGGAATTCATCAATCAATTAAGGGTCATTCAACACCCAGGAAAAACATCTTATTCCAAGAATACAAAGGATAGCTCAAATTCCTCGGATGAAGAGGTTGTCACCATTATAAAGGAGAGGCAGGATACCAATTTGCATTAATTATGAAACTTAACGCTGGGAGCGCTTATAATATATTGACGCTGCCTCAGTGTAGGCTATCACTGTTTATTCAGTGTTAACCCAGTGTCTACCCAGTGTTAACCCAGTGTTTACCCTGTGTCTACTAGGTGCCTAACAAATGTTTACTCAGTGTTTACCTAGTGCCTACAGATATTTACCTAGTGTCTGTAAAGTGTATTCTCATGGTGTACCTTGTTTTGTCCTTGTATCTGAACAGTGTCTATCCAGTATCAACACAGTGTCTATCCAGTATCAACACAGTGTCTATCCAGTATCAACACAGTGTCTATCCAGTATCAACACAGTGTCTATCCAGTATCAACACAGTGTCTATCCAGTATCAACACAGTGTCTATCCAGTATCAACACAGTGTCTATCCAGTATCAACACAGTGTATATTAAGTATCAACACAGTGTCTATTAAGTATCAACACAGTGTCTATCCAATATCAACACAGTGTCTATCCAATATCAACACAGTGTCTATCCAATATCAACACAGTGTATATCCAGTATCAACACAGTGTCTACTAAGTATCTTCCTAGTGTCTAATCAGTGTATGTCTAGTACCTACCCAGTGTCAGCCCGTGTCTACACAGCATCTCTAAAGTGTCTTCACAGCGTCTGTAAAGGATCTTCTCAATTTCAACACAGTGTCTACCTAATGTCTACCTAGTATCTACCCAGTGTTAACCCAGTGTCTTCCTAGTGTCTACCCAGTTTCAACCCGGTGTCTGCTCGGTGTCTACTCAGTGCCTATCCCGGCGAACATTATCTGGTCTACGCGGTTACTGTGCCATGTGAGCCAAATTGGCATGTGAGTGGAGTACAAAGAGTGGGTGTTGGCGTGTTCGTGTTACTGCTGAAACACCGGCTGGTAAACGTGACCCAGCCTGTAACAATGGCTGCCCGTGAACCTTTCAGGGCTTTTAGATCTGCTTTGATTTTGGTTTGTGGCATTGCCCGGCCAAACTTAAGTAGTCTAGTAACAGATACCTCAGTAACTCCTGGTGGCTTATGGCTGCTGACATTGTTAGAAGTCTTGACTGTTGTTTACGTTTGCACAACAGTTGATGCTGTATGATCTTACGACCTTCAAAACTTTCATTTATCTAACTTACCTCATCGACTGAATGATAATGATAATGATATACAAAACCGACAAGTTGATAAGTAAGATACGTGTGCAATAGTTAGGTATCTATATTCCGAAACGTTTCGCCTTCACAGTAGGCTTCTTCAGTCGATTATAGAGGAGGCAGCAGAAGCAGAAGAGATATAAAGACGATGTAATCAGTCTACTCTTGAGGACGTAGTTTTGAGGATTACCTTTGCAGCTCTGCTGTCTTCTCTGTACTCGACTGAAGAAACCTACTGTGTAGGCGAAACGCTTCGGAATAAAGATACCTAACTGCACGTGTGTCTTATTATCTCATCGACTGATAAGTACTTTTTTTTTCCTCAAAATTCACTCTAACATCGTCAGTTGAATTGACAGTACAGTCCTTTGTTATGACTTAATGTCAATAATTTATTTCAGTCAAGGTAGACGTTTCTTTCTCTACTACCTATACCACCATACGTATGAGTATTTTTTCTTCGTAGCTATGTCATAATACGTCTTAGTGATCAATCGATTCGTCTCGGAACTTCTGTTGGTACTTTGGTAGCACCAACACATATGCCTCGTAAGCTGCCGTCTTAACATTGTCGTGAACCTGTACTAGGGAGAAAATATCGTTGAGGTCCTCTCTTGACTGTTCCACGCATCTGGGATGTAGGAGGGCTCCTCAGTAATGCCTTCTCCAGGTTAAAGAACGTAGAAATATCTGTATATATGTTTCTTTATACTTAGGCACAAGAGCTTCTACATTGTGGATTTTTAATCAATACGGCTGGTTTTCATTTACTCAGAAACTAACCCTGTTTTTAGCTATGTATTGCTCATCAACATTCATTCTACCAATTTTCATACTTCGTTCATTCCTCATCTCGTTCCTGTTTCCACTGTTTAGTAGAAATGTTCGTTGATCAACAATCTAAGCTGCTATCTCAGCACTGTAATTAGCACGGGTATGCTGTTTATTAAGTTTGATTATTTTTCCTATTTTCTTTAGGGTTTTGTTTCAGAAGTCCTAGTTGGTTCTGGATTTTTTGGACGACTTTCCTGGCCTCTAATAGACATAAACAAACTTAGCTGTGGTGTCAGATTTTGTGAGTAACTACGGACTGACGGAATGACATCAGCGTTGTTCCTAATGCGAACAAATGTTTTGACTTGTGGGACTAAGGTTTCCAGGTCACCTCTAAATATTTTATCAGTTCAGGGGGTCTGGGAACCCCGTGGCACTCATTCATTCTCACCAGACTTATCGCTTCTGAACTCTGCATCATATAACTTCTCAACAATTAAGTCCTGCTCCTCCAGTTTAGACGTGTTCTTTGTAGCCAATATCCAGCCGTCATATAAGATGTTACAGTTAATGTAAGGTTATTTGAAACATATACACACACAACCCGCACATATAAAAGGAGAGGAGCTTACGACGACGTTTCGGTTCGACTTGGACCATTTACACAGTCACAGTGGTCCAAGTCGGACCGAAACGTCGTCGTAAGCTCCTCTCCTTTTATATGTGCGGGTTGTGTGTGTATTGTTCCAGTCACGGTATTGTGCCTTTTTTTGTTATTTGAAACATATTATCTGCGTTTCATTCATGACGGGTATAAATAAACTTGATTCCTAATTGAATGACGAAAGACTTAACCTGCAGATCCCCCAGAAACCTCCTGCAAAATTCAGATCACACTGACTCATTCTGGGAGATACATGACGCTTTGTCACCGAGAAATATATTTTGGCAAAGACAAAGAGACAGAAATAATTCCTCTAGACTTCAAATCTAAGACATTATGATGATATTAGCCACTTATATAAACCCACAAAAAGTCCATTTATTTACTTTAGTATTTAAAGGAAAATAATTTGAAAATAATGGGAGATGAGTAAGACACAAACGACATTTGGGATTCGCCTACCCAGTAGGCGTCTTCAGTCGAATACAGAGGTAACTGAATTTCAAGACACTAGAACCAATGGATCGGAAATGATTATACGTTCTGTCCATAATTCTTGAAGAAGTAATTTTGAGGTGGTCAGTCCCAGCCAAAAGGAACAACCTCCCTCAAGGCTGAGGGACAGACCACCTCAAAGCTTTTTCTTTAAGGTTATTTGGTCGGCTCGGTCTTTTACCGAAAAAGTCTACTAAAGAAGCCGAACCGATTCGGAAATAAACGTTAACTGTTGCATCAAGCTGTCAGTATTGTATTCCATTATAATAAGGAAAAAATAAAGAAAATTGCAAACATGCAAACAACACATAACTGCAAGAACTACAGCAAGACTACAACACCTCACACACCAGCAAGCAAGCACTGGTGTCTATGGTACTGATATCCAGGCCACTGATAACCATGACACTGGTATCCATGGCACTGGTATCCATGGCACTGGTATCCATGGCACTGGTATCCATGGCACTGGTATTCATGGCACTGGTATCCATGGCACTGGTATCCATGGCACTGTTATTCATGGCACTGTTATCCATGACACTTGTATCCATGGCACTGGTATCCATGGCACTGTTATCCATGACACTTTAATCCATGACAATGATATTTATGACACATGTATCCATTGCACTGGAATCCATGGTACTGGTATACATGTCATTGATATCCATCGTACTGGTATCCATGGTACTGGTATTCCATGGAATCCATGGCACTAGTATTCACGGCACTGTTATCCATGGCTCTGCTATCTATGGCGTTGGTATCCATGGCACTGGTTTTCATGGTACTTGTATCCATGACAATGATACCCATGACATTGGTATTCACTACACTGGTATTCATGGCACTGGTATCCATGACACTGGCATCCATGGAGTTGGTATCCTTTGCACTGGTATCCATGGCACTGGTATGCATGACACAGGTATCCATGTCTCTGGTATCCATGGCATTGGTATCAATGAAACCCATATCCATGGCACTGGTATCAATGACACTCGTATCCAAGCCACTGGTATCCATAGCACCAGTATTCATGACATCGGTGTACATGCCACTGAAACAAATATCCATAACACTGGTATCCTTGAGATAAGTATCCATGACACTGGTATCCATGAAACCAGTATCCATGACACTGGTATCCATGAATCAAGTTTCCATGACACTCGTATCTACAACTCCAGTATTCATGCCACCAGTATCTAGGAATCTAGTATCCATAACACTGTTATCCATGACACTGGTATCCATGAAACAAGTATCCATGACACTGGTATCCACAATACCAGTATTCATGACACCAGTAAACATGCCACTGGTATCTATGACACTAAAAAAAGAGTCTACCCAGCGTCTACCTAGGGTATCTCCTAGGTCTACCCAGTGTATCTCCTGGATCTACCCAGTCTACATCCAGTATCTATTCACTGTTTACACATTATCTACCCAGTGTATTACCAAATTGTCTTCCCCGTATAAACTCAATGTGTTCAGTCCATCACTCTTGTGATGGACTGAATACGTCGATTCCAGGCTGAGGGACTGATTACCTCATACTCCTCCTCTCCTTATATCTTCCTGCTTTGTATTGGACTGCTGAAGCTCCTGTGTGGCGAAACGTTTCTTCAAAAAAAATTCCCATATGTTGTATAATTTCTCAGTAACATTCGAAATGACTCGATTGCCTATAAGGCTGAGAGGGAAAATAAATTATGTAACTTCCTGAAATGGTCGGTAGGATAATTTTACAGCAGCGCATTAAAAGAAAACTCATATAAGTGAAGATAACTCACTCAGAATTTACTATAATAAAGAAAAAACTATCCTTTTACGTAAACCGAAAAATATAGTTCATATAAAATTATCTTAGCCATCTTTCTACAGCATTTTTTTTTATTTTCAAAGTAGATTATTTGAACCATGTGATAAATGGTTTTGAAACCGACTAGTTGAAGATTGAGACATTTATGCAACATATGGGAATCTTTATTAAGGAAACGTTTCGCCACACAGTGGCTTCATCAGTCCAATACAAAGTAAAAAAAGGGTAAGGAGAGTATTTTGAGGTAATCGATTCCAGGCTGTAGGACTGATTACCTTAAATTCCTCCTCTTCTTACCCATACATCCATTCAATGCTAAAGGTAATTGATTTGTGGTCGCTTGTGCCGAGTTCCTCTGTAATTTCAAAATTATTAACAAGGGTTTCCTTGTTTGCCAGAACCAAGTCAAGTAGGTTATTCCCCCTTGTAGGTTCTGTCACAAACTGCTTCAAAAAACAATCCTGAACTACTTCTAAAAAGTCGTTAGATTCTAAATTACCTGTCAAAAAATTCCAATCAACAAAATAAAAATAAGACACATGTGCAACATCTGGGTATCTTTATTGTAGACTTTTCGCTATCCAGACGTTTCGCTATTTGTATTGATAAAGACACTGGATGGCGAAACGTCTACAATAAAGATACCCAGATGTTGCACATGTGTCTAATCTTCATCTTGACGGTATTGTATACTATTCTTGCGCAAATTCCAATCAATCTGACTAATACAAACAAAACAATCAATAAATGTTAATGAAATGAAAATAATAATAATTTAAAAATGAAGTAGCGTAGAGCAAGTCTGATCCAAATCTCCTATTCATGAATGTAAAAAATACATGAAAGTGAATATATAAAGCACAAATTATAAAGAAGGAATGAGTATAGGACTTTTTGTTCGTCAGGATTTTTGATGCGGCAGGATTGTTGATCAAAATGATTTATGTGAAATAACTGGATAATGTATCTCATTAGAAATAAAAAAAAGTAATAAAGAAGATTGAAATTTGTATTTCTTTATAAATATAATAAAAGGTAAGTGGAATGAGTTTTAGGAGGAGGTTGTCACACAATCTACTATAGGAAAATTATGCATATTAAACCTGACTTAAATATATTGCAGAACCGACAGAGTTTATCTCGCCTTCTGTGTACAGTGGCAAATAGGTAACATTAATCAGTTCTTGAAGGGGAAAAAATAAGGAATTCTGAGCTTTCCAACTTTCTAATATATTTTGTAATACATATTATATAATCACCTTAAATACGAATGATGATAAATACTAAAGCACTTTGAAGATAACAGGAGAAAACTCAACTAAGAAAACCACCACGACCCTAAAAACAACAACAATGTTGAAATTAATAGACTAATCTAAGGATTTTTTTTGTTGCTGCTTTCTTAAGCCCCACTCAAAACGATCCTGATCCCAGGGCATATTACCTCGAGCTAAAAATTAAGTGGCATTATGCAGAGAACAATACAAGAGAAAGGGTGTTCGGGTGTAACCTTCCAGGTGGAGATCAAATTGAAGGTAAAAATATACCCTGGAGACGAGGGAAATTAATAGTTGTAATCAGTGAGGAATGGAACCTAAATTATTATCGAAGAACAAATTAAGTTACTCGGTGAGAAAGCACAAACACACATACACATACACAAAATACACACACACACACACACACAGCGTTCCGATACTTCAATAAGGAATCGTTCAAGACTCTATACACCGCGTACGTCAGGCCCATACTGGAGTATGCAGGACCAGTTTGGAACCCACACCTGATCAAGCACGTCAAGAAATTAGAGAAAGTGCAAAGGTTTGCAACAAGGCTAGTTCCAAAGATCAGGGGAATGTCCTACGAAGAAAGGTTAAGGGAAATCGGCCTAACAACACTGGAGGGTTAGGTGAGACATGATAACGACTTACAAAATACTGCGAGAAATTGACAAGGTGGACAGAGACAGGATGTTCCAGAGATGGGACACAGAAACAAGGGGTCACAAATGGAAGTTGAAGACTCACATGAGTCAAAGAGATGTTAGGAAGTATTTCTTTAGTCATAGAGTTGTCAGGAAGTGGAATAGTCTGGCAAGTGATGTAGTGGAGGCAGGAACCATACATAGTTTTCAGACGAGGCATGAGAAAGCTCACGGAGCAGGGAGAGAGAGAACCTAGTAGCGACCAGGTAAGAAGCGAGGCCAGGAGCTATGTCTCGAGCCTTGCATCCACAAATAGGTGAGTACACACACACACACACACACGTGCGGGAGGGATCGATTCAGAGGTCTCCATGTTCGCAGACGATGTAAAAGTAATGAGGAGAATACAAGTGGACGAGGATCAAGTAAGACTCCATGAGGATCTGGACAAGCTGCAAGATTTTTTTCGACAAATGGCTGCTCTAGTTTCAGCCCACCAAGTTCAAAGTCATGAAACTTGGGTAAGGACAAAGAAGACCCCAGATGGAGTAAAGCCTAGAGGTAAGCGTCATACAGACCATATATCCTGAGGCGCACATCAACCAAATAACCGCTGCAGCATATGGGCACCTGGAAATAGCCTGAGAATAGCATTTCGTCAGGTCCATACTAGAGTATGCAGCACCAGTGCGGAACTCACACCTGGTCAAACAAGTCAAGAAATTGGAGAAAGTGCAAAAGTTTGAAAGTAAACTAGTCTTGGAGCTAAAGGATATGTCCTTCAAAAAGAGGCTCAGGGAACTCAAGCTAACGACACTGGAGGACAGGAGGGATAGGGAAGACATCATAACAATGTATAAAACACTGAGAGGAACTAACAAGGTGGACGGGGCAGAATGTTTCAGAGATGTGACACAATAAAAAGGGGACGCAACAGGAAGTTAGCCCAGGTGAGTCATAGGGATGTTAGAAAGTATTTTTTCAGCCTTACAGATGTCAGTAAGTGGAACAATCCGGGGAGTGAAGAAGTGGAAGCAGGATCCATATACGGCTTTAAGATGAGGTACGATGTGGCTCTTGGAGCTGTGAGAGAAATGACCTAGTAGTGAATAGGAAAAAAGCAGAGCCAGGAGCTGTGAATCAACATCTTCAACGACAAAGCACTCACACACACAGAGGGGAAGCAAGTGACTACTTTAGTAGGAACACTTCAGGCTGGTGATCCCAAACTAGTGATTATACTGATGTACAACCCGCCACAGAATAGCAGGAGACTAAGACAAAAGTACGATGAGAGCAGGAGATCATTGGTGGACACTAGCTGAGGTAGCCAGTAGGGCCCACATAGGTGTGGCAAAGTTACTAGTTACGGGCAATTTCACCAACAAGGACAGTGGCTGGGAAAACCTGGAGCCATATGGTTTTGGAAAACCTAATGCAGCAACATGTTAAAAACACTACCACAGAGAGAGATAAGAGAATGAACCAGAAATGCTGTACATCGTATTCACCTTGAGTAGCTACGACATCGGGGATATCACATACGAAAGACCCTATGGAGCTAATGATCACGTGATCATGAGCTTAAAATATATTGTAGTAAACAGAGGAGAGTGAAGTTGCACGAGAAGACTGTGAGAAGTAAAACTTCAAAAGAGAGAACTCTACAAGCATGAAGGAATTCCTTCATGAGGTAAAATGTGGAAAAGAACTGGAGAAAATGACAGTAAATTAAATTATGGAACACGTGACCACAAAGTGAAGGGAGGCGCAGAAGTTCGTACAAAAGGGCAACAGAAACAATGGGAAGAACGGAACGAACCCTTGGTTCACCAGAAGAAGTGGATAGGTGAGAACTAAGTGCGTTAGTAAATGGAAAATATATAGAAGACAAAGCCCTCAGATAACTAGGAGATGAGCCAAAGAGCCAGAAACAAATATGCATGGATAATTAGGGAGGCCCAGCGGCAATATGAGAATGACATAGCAACGTACAACATTGTACAGCCACTTGAGGAGGAAAACAATAGTCAAGGACCAGGTAATCAGGCCGAGGAAGGAAGGAGAGGAGATCACAAGAAATGGCCAGGAAGTATGTGAGGAGTTCAACACGAGATTTAGGGAGGTACTTTCAATGGAAATAGAAAGGCTTCCAGTAAACCGGGGTGACAGGGTACACCAAGCGCTGGACACACTACACACAACCAAGAAAAGGTTAAAGAGATTACTAAGCAAAATAGATGCCTCAGCGGTGGTGGAACCAGACAATGAGAGCCATGGATAATGAAAGCATAAACAGAGGATTTGTTGTGCTACTAACAACAATCTTCAACGCATCTATCGTAACAGGGCAACTTCCTGAGGTGTGGTAGACAGCAAATGTAGTTCCAATTTTTCAAGAAAGAAGACAGAATGGCAGAATTAAACTACAGACCAGTGTTATTGTCATGTATAGAATGTAAAATCATGGAAAATATTATCAGAAAGGTGATGGAGCAACTAAAGAGGAATAAGCTTATACACGATACCCTGCACTGTTTTTGGGATGGTAAATCCTGTGTCACACACCTACTGGAGTTTTACGAAAAGGTAATAGTAGTAAGACAGGAGAGAGAGAGAGAGGTGGGCAGACTGCATTTTCTGAGACTGTAAGAATGCTTTGACACAGTTCCGGACAAGAGATTACTGCAAAAATTAGAAGAGCAATCAAGAATAACAGGAAAGGCACTGCAATGGAATACCTGACAGGAAGAAAACAATGAGTCGTGATACGTGACAAAGTATGAGAGAGAGCGCAAGTGACGAGCGGGGTTCCACAAGGGTCAATCCTAGCACCGGGAATGTTTCTGGAGTATGTGAATGACATGACGGAAGGAATAGTTTCAGAGGTGTCCCTGTTTACAGATGATCTGAAGCTAATACTGGGAATTCAAATGGTGCTGAATCAAGTAGAACCACAGTGGGATCTGGACAGGTTGCAAACCTGATCCGACAAATGGCTCCTGGAGTCTGACCCCACCAAGAAAGGAAAAAAATAGGACTGCAGGAGTCAAAGACTGCAAACCTCACTCAAGGATACTTGGTTGTGTATTATTCCGAATACACCCAGAGGTGTCCATCAGCTAAACAACTTCTTCACTATATGGGCGCCTGGCAAACATAAGAATAGCGTTTCGATACTTAAGTAAAGAGTCATTCAAGACACTGTACACCGTGTACGCCTCACCCATATTGCAGCATGCAGCACCAGTATGCAATTTACAACGGCTCAATCATGTCAAGAAATTAGCGAGAGTGTAATGATTGGCAACAAGACTAGTTCCGGAGCTAAGGGGTATGTCCATGAGGAATGGTTAAGGGAAATCAACTTGACGACATTTGAGGAGAGTAGTGATAGTGACCACATGATAGTGTTGTTTAAAATACCGAGAGGAATTGACAAGGTGGACAGGGTCAGAATGTTCCAGAGATGTGACATAGCAACAAGAGGTCACAACTGAAAGTTGAAACCTCAGATGAGTCACAGGGATGTTAGGAAGTATTTCTTCAGTCATAGAGTTATCAGGAAGTGGAACAATCTGGAGAGAGATGTAGTGGAGGTAGGGTCCATACATAGCTTTAAGAAGAGATACGATAAAGCTTATGAAGTACAGACCTAGCAGCGACCAGCGAAGAAGCGGGGCCAGGAGCTGTAACTTGACCCCTGCAACCACAAATAGATGAGTACACACGCGGATCAACGACAGGACAACAAAATCTTTTTTTGTGTGTTGGAAAGGTGTGTTAGGTCATTAGCAGATCCCTGGCCTTCCTCTAAGCTCGCAAAAGTTGCCAAACTTCAAAGAGTTATTTTTGTAGGTACACACACACGGATTACTCTCGTGTACACGCTCACAATGATAAATTAGCATAATGTATATTCCTTCTGAACGTACACGCCAGATATTCAGGTATATGGAAGCCGTAGGCAGCCAGAAACATACAACATACAAATAAGAACATAAGAAAGAAGGAACACTGCAGCAGGCCTACTGGCCCATGCGAGGCAAGTCCAATTCAACCACCGGCTTAAGCCGGGAATGGGAAACTTTGTCACCAATTGGGATGTTAGGACTGTTGACTAGGTTCATTGAATCAAAAGGGGGAAAACAAAAACAGGGCGAATACAGAAACCAAAGGAGCCAAATCTGGTAAACGTACCCACCCACGCATTCCCACACCTACATGCAAGTGCACACACACATACACACACACACACACACACACACACACACACACTGAAACTGGGCAGCTACCTGAGGTATGGAGAAAGGAGACAGAAACGAGGCACTAAACTATAGACCAGTGTCACTTACGTGTATAGTGTGCAAAGTCATGGAGAAGATTATCAGGAGGAGAGTGGTGGAGCACCTGGAAAGGTACAGGATTATAAACGACAACCAGCACGGATTCATGGAAGGCAAATCCTGTGTCACAAACCTTCTGGAGTTCTATGACAAGGTAACTGAAGACATGAGAGAGAGGTGTGGGTTGATTGCATTTTCTTAGACTGCAGGAAGGCCTTCGACACAGTTCCTCATAAGAGATTAGTGCAGAAGTTAGAGGATCAGGCGTGTATAACAGAAAAGGCACTGCAATGGATCAGAGAATACCTGACAGGGAGGCAACAATGGGTTATGGTACGTGATGAGGTATCACAGTGGGCGCCTGTGACAAGCGGGGTCCCACAGGGGTCAGTCCTAGGACCAGTGCTATCCTTGGTATATGTGAATGACATAACGGACGGGATAAACTCAGAAGTGGCTCTATTCGCAGACGATGTGAAGTTAATGAAGAGAATTAAATCAGATGAGGATCAGGCAGGACTTCAAAGATACCTGGACAGGCTGGACACCTGGTACAGAAACTGGCTTCTCGAATTTAACTCCGCCAAATGCAAAGTCATGAAGATCGGGGAAGGGCAAAAAAGACCGCAGACAGAGTATAGGCTAGGTGGCCAAAGACTGCAAACCTCGCTCAAGGAGAAAGATCTCGGGGTGAGTATAACGCCAAGCACGTCTCCGGAAGCACACATCAACCGGATAACTGCTGCAGCATATGGGCGACTGGTAAACCTGAGAATAGCGTTCCGATACCTTAGTAAGGAATCGTTCAAGACACTGTACACCGTGTACGACAGGCCCATACTAGAGTATGCAACACCAGTTTGGAACCCATACCTGGTCAAGCACGTCAATAAATTAGAGAAAGTGCAAAGGTTTGTGACAAGGTTAGTTCCAGAGCTAAGGGGAATGTCCTACGAAGAAAGGATAAGGGAAATCGGCCTGACAACACTGGAGGACAGGAGGGTTAGGGTAGACATGATAACGACATTCAAAATACTGCGGGGAATAGACAAGGTGGAAAGAGACAGGATGTTCCAGAGAGGGAACACAGAAACAAGGGGTCACAATTGGAAGTTGAAGAATCAGATGAGTCAAAGGGATGTTAGGAAGTATTTCTTCAGCCATAGAGTAGTCAGGAAGTGGAATAGTCTAGCAAGTGATGTAGTAGAGGCAGGAACCATACATAGCTTTAAGAAGAGGTATGATAAAGCTCATGGAGCAGGGAGAGAAGGGACCCAGTAGCGATCAGTGAAGAGGCGGGGCCAGGAGCTGAGTCTCGATCCCTGCAACCACAATTAGGTGAGTACACACACACACACACACACACACACTTACGCTATGGCCCTATCCGACCACCAAGCAGGCCCAAGGAATGAAGTGGGAGAGGAGTTGGGAGTAAGGATAGCATAAAGAGAAGGTGGAGAGGGGGTTAGGTCCTATGTAGAGGCACGACCATGCCACCAAGAGTTACAGGAAAATATAAGGGAAGCAATAGCCATGCACTAACAGGACCCATAGGCACAGAGGGTAAGACACTGGGAGGAGGAGAGAGAGATCATTGTTTATTTATGGGCTTCAGGGAAGCAAGTGGAGGACGCACAATGAAGGACGGCAGAAAGAAAAACAGGAGATTGAAAACATCATCAGAGATAGGAGAGGAGGACATGTCTGAGATTGTAAATTCTCAGAGAATAAATAGGTATGTGGTGGAGAGAAATTGTCTGGTCAAGCTGATTTTCAAGACAGAAACGGTGCAAAACAGGATCCTGCAAGAGAAACCACGACTGAAGGAATCATCAAGGTATAAGAGGATGTTCCTAGACCAAGACAGAACAAAAACAGAACGACAGCAACTAAGGGAGAAGATAGAGAAGCGAAAGTTGCTAGGAAGAGAGAAAATGGACAGAATCAGCAGAGGACAACCAAGGAAGGGCAGAGCAACAAGAGCAAGCATACAGAACCACCCCTAGAATCCCAAATCCAAATACGCTATCCCAACACAAACCACAACCAACACTTATAGTCTTCACCCTACACTACGCCATAGAATCCCACAGCATACCGCTAGGTCCCGTACCCTCACAGACCCCCCAGAACACAGTGTTGAAGAGGACACTGAAGGTATGGTACACCAACGCTGATGGAATAACGAAGTGGGAGGAATGGCATGAAAGAGTCAAAGAGGCATCACCAGACAGAAACCAAGCTCACAGGAATGATAACAGATGCCATCATTCCAACAATATATCAGATCCTGAGGAAAGACAGAGGGAACAGAGGGGGTGGAGGAGTGGCACTGCTCATCAAAGACCGATGGGATTTTGATGAACTGGAGAGAGGAGACAGAGGAGAAGCAAGAGACTACATAATAGAAACACTTCAGTCTGGAGGTCCTAAGGTGGTAATTGCAGTGATGTATAAACCACCATAGAACAGTATGAGCACAAGGCAAGAATACGATGAGAGTAATAGAGCGATGGTTGACACACTAGCTGAGGTGGCCAGAAGGGCTCATGCGAGCAGGGCAAAGCTACTGATCATGGGTGACTTCAACCACAAGGAAATTGACTGGGAGAACCTGGAGCCACATGGAGGCCCAGAAACGTGGAGAGCTAAGATGATTGAGGTGGTACTGGAAAACCTCATGTACATAGATGCATAGGTTTGCAACAAGACTAGTTCCGGAACTAAGGGGTATGTCCTACGAGGAACGATTAAGGGAGATCAACCTGACGACACTGGAGGACAGGAGAGATTGGGGTGACAAGATAACGCCATATAAAATACTGAGAGGAATCGACAAGGTGGACAGAGACAGAATGTTCCAGAGATGGGACACAACAATAAGGAGTCACAGTTGGAAGTTGAAGACTCAGATGAATCACAGGGATGTTAGGAAGTATTTCTTCAGTCATAGAGTAGTCAGGAAGTGGAATAGTTTGGGAAGCGATGTAGTGGAGGCAGGATCTATACATAGATTTAAGAAGAGGTATGATAAATTTCATGGAGCGGGAAGAGTGACCCAGTAGAGGCCAGTGAAGATGCGGGGCAAGGAGCTGTGACGCGACCCCTGCAGCCACAACTAGGTGAGTACACACACACACACGACATGTGCCTAGGACAAAATGATAACTAGCTAACACACACACGCACACACACACATAAGAGTGAGGAGTGGCAGGAAAGAATTACTGAGGCATCCCCAGACATCATAGCAATAACAAAGCTCACAGAAGTGATAACAGATGCGATCATCCCGTCTCTTTATCAGATCCTCAGGAAGCAGAAGGGTAGGAGGAGTTGCACTGTTCATTAAAAACCAATGGAGTCTTGAGGAGATGGGAGAATTAGTCAGAGGGGAAGTGGGTGACTACATAGTAGGAGTACTGCATCCTGGGGGCCAAAACGTGATGATAGAAGTGATGTACAACTTGCCATCAAACAGCAGGAGGCTAAGATAGGAATGTAATGACAGTAACAGTGATAGTGGACACACTAGCAGAGATTACCTGAAGGGCCCACATGAGCAGGGAAAAGTTACTCATCATGGGGAACTTCAACTATAAGGAGATAGACTGGGATAATCTGGAGTCTAACGGGGGATCAGAGACGTGGAGAGCCAGTACTTGAAAACTTCATGTACCAACATGAAATTCAACAGTGAAGACGTGTCTTGTGTGCTCTCTGTCAGTGAAGACGTGTCTTGTGTGCTCTCTGTCAATCTGAAGAAGATGTCCTCTCTTGAGCTACTCTACCAGCAGCTGAAGGAAGAACTGAGGGTAGCTAAGCTTGAGATACAGCGACTGACTGAGGAAAACAAGAGGATTCGTAGTAATCCTCCTGTTGAGAATCCTCAAACCAAGAAAGGAACCTGGACAGTGGCTAAAACGCATGGGACAAAGTTAAGGATCAAGAGGACGGGTGGAGAGGTAGAAACAACGAAGACCCAGGAGAATGTTGTGGAAACATCGAACCCATTCTCCGTGCTACCCAATGAATGTGAGTCGACTTCTGGGAGCGTCACGACGAAAGACACAAAGGAAGGTAATAACATTGTTGTTGTTGGGGACAGTCAGGTTAGGTACATGGATAGGGCTTTCTGTTTGATTGATAGGAGTAGGAGACAGAGGGTTTGCTTTCCTTGGGCTGGGATGGAGGATATTGTTAGCCGTCTGGACGACATCATGAGAGGTAATGGGAGCAATCCTATTATCTGTCTCAGTGCTGGAGGCAACGATGTTGGCAGACGTAGGAGTGAGGACCTGACTAGCAGGTTTAGGTCAGCAATAGACATAATTAGGAAGAAGGGTGGGAACCCTGTTATATGTGGTATTTTGCCAAGGAGAGGAGTTGGAAATGAATGGCTGTCCAGGGCAATTGGTGTCAATTGCTGGCTGGACAAATACTGTAAGGAAAATTCAGTAACATTCATTGACAACTGGGACCTCTTCTATGGCAGAAATGACATGTATGCCAGGGATGGGGTTCACTTATCCAGGTCTGGGGTGGGGGCACTGGCAACTGCAGTAGAGGGAGCTGTTAGGGCTTTAAACTAGAAATAGTTAGTGGTATGGGTTTTGGGGGGAAAACAGAGAAGTCCCAGTGTAGTAATATTATAAGTTCTAGGAGAACTAGTAATAGGCAAAATAAGGTGGATAGTGGAAAGCTAGTGACACTAGATGACAAGGACAGTAATAGGTATAGTGGAAAAACAGAGATGAGCAGGAAGGGTAAAGAGAAGGGAGGGTCTTTAAATATATATTACACCAATAGTCGTAGTGCTAGGAATAAGATGGACGAGTTGAGATTAGTTGCAAGTACGGGTAATATTGATGTTTTTGCAATAACTGAGACATGGTTTAATATGAAAAATCGGGACTTGCCTGCCGAATGTCACATTCAGGGTTTTAAATTGTTCCAAGTAGACAGAAGTATCGGGAAGGGGGGTGGGGTGGCACTTTATGTCCGTGATCATTTAAATTGTTGCATAAAAACGGGTATAAAGTCTGAATTAACACATACAGAGTCTGTCTGTATAGAATTTTCAGAGGGGTGTGAAAAATTGATTTAGGCGTGATTTACCGTCCTCCAAACTTAGATAGGGAACAAGGGAGACTACTTTGGGAGGAAATTGTTAAGGCCACAAGGCACGATAACGTAGTAATTCTAGGGGACTTTAACTTTAGTCAGATTGGAATTTCATGACAGGGAATTTAGAATCTAACGACTTTTTAGAAGTAGTTCAGGATTGCTTTTTGAAGCAGTTTGTAACAGAACCTACAAGGGGAAATAACCTACTTGACTTGGTTCTGGCAAGCAAGGAAACCCTTTTTACAGACGATGTGAAGCTAATGAGGAGAATCAATCGGATGAGGATCAGGCAGGACTAGAAAGGGATCTGGACAGGCTGCATGCCTGGTCCAGCAACTGGCTTCTGGAGTTTAACCCCACGAAATGCAAAATCCTGAAGATTGGGGAAGGGCAAAAAAGATCAGTAGAGGCTAGGAGGCCAAAGACTGCAAACCTCACTGAAGGAAAAGTATATTGGGGTGAGTATAATACCGAGCATATCTCCTGAAACGCATATCAACTGCTGCAGCATATGGGTGCCTGGCAATCCTAAGAGTATCATTCCGACGCCTCAGTAAGGAATCGCTCAAGACACTGTACACCGTGTACGTCGGGTCCATATTGAAATATGCAGCACCAGTTTGGAACCCACAGCTGGTCAAACGCGTCAAGAAATTAGATAAAGTGCAAAGGTTTGCAACAAGACTAGTCCCGGAGCTAAAGGGCATATGCGACGAAGAGAGGTTAAGGGAAATCGATCTAACAACACTGGAGGACAGGAGGGATAGGGATGTGACATGATAACAACATATAAAACTGAATTGACAAGGCAGATAGGGACAGATTTTTCACAGATGAGACACAGCAACAATTTGTCACAATTGGAAGATGAGTCACAGAGATGTTAGGAAATATGTTTTTTCAGTTATAGAGTTATTAAGAAGTGGAATAGTCTCGAGAGTGATGTAATGGACGCAGGATCCATACATAGCTTTAAGAAGAGGTATGATATAGCTCATGGAGCAGGGAGAGAATGGACCTAGTAGCGACCAGTAAAGAGGCAGAGTCAAGAGCAGTCTTTACTCCTGCAATCACAATTAGGTGAATTAGGTGAATACACAGCCACACACACACACTCAAATTGAAACAAATACACATACACTCACACGTACATGTCCACGCACACACGCAGATTCAAGCATTGACACTTGCAAACACTTCTAGGTAAATTCACACACATGTATTAACGTACACACACATACATACACACTCGCACAATTACGCAAACTCACGCACACTAGCACCCACAAATAGGTGAGAGAAAAAATACATTAACATGCTTCGGTAGTGTAAGAAAAATGGCAAATGAGACAGAAATTCAGAAGCGAGGTGCTGAGGGAACGAAAGCAGAGGTTGGCACGAGCCTGGGATGATAATAGACAGCCTGGAGTAACAACTGAGGGAGAGGAAATCGAAGCAGCGTGCACCAAGGTAAAGGAAGAGGTCACTGAATAGCCAGATAAGACCAACAAGGCGGAGGAAAAGATTCTAAAATTGGAGGAGGAAATACAAAGGATGAGGGAGAGCATGGAGGAAGGAAGACTGAGGAAGGAGCTTGGAAGGCAGTTTTCTGCTCTTTGGAAGGTAACTTTGAGAAAAAATAACAGGCTACAAAACAAGTTAATAAGGCTAATATGGCAGAAGAAAGAGCTCTATAGCTAGAAGATGAAATAAAGGGGCTGAAGGAGACAATAAAGGAAATGATACGGAGGATATCAAAGGCGGTAACAATGAAGGAAGAAGAGAGAGAAGAGGGGCACAGAGAGGATAAAAGTGGAGTTGTTTTCTGAAAATATGGAGGCGAGGAGGAGATAAGAGAGAATGCAAAGGAAATGGTAACAACAGAGAAAGATATCTGGAAGGGCGGGCTACGAATAATCTATGGACTTCATGAAACAAAAATTGGCCGAGAAAACAGGAGATAACTTTATATAATATGAGGTTATATCGGTCATTGAGTGCACTGAATCACAGGAGATTGCAAAAGTGGCAAATTTTCAAAGGAGTGGAACGATGTTCTAAAGCAAACAGCGCCCGATCAAATTAACTTTCTGCTTCCTTATTGCTTGTCACTGGCTATTAGGACACAAAGCACGGCTGAAGACCACACGGGTATATAGGCGTGTCTATTTGGATGGGGAGAGAACAGTGACGGAGAAAAAAACAACTGTGAGACATACGTGTCAGTACTTCAAGCACAGGAAATGCCAGCAGGTGTGGGGCTAAGAGAAGGAAGCACTCGAACTCAGGGAACCTCTCGAAATGAAAGCCCAACTCTCGACCATCTCCAAGTTTCCCAAAAATAATAATAGCACCATTCCCTTTTCCTCACTCTCTCTCTCCTTCCCCTTTCTTGCTGCTACCTTACCCCTGGCCAGATATGAACCAGTGACACGCACTCTAACCCTAGACCTACCTCCCACACTGCAGTTGGCTGAGCATCATACAGAAGGAGTAGACAAGGAAAACCTGTGTACAATAAGGGAAAGTAAACTAAGAGTGAGGAACACCAACGCAGAAGTGTTATCTAACAAGAATGATGAGCTGAAGTAACGAATAACTGAGGTAAATCAAGACTTCTTAGCCATCACAAAGTTAAAACTGACTATTTTTCCATCTGGAAATCAAGCGATAAGGAGAGGGCAGGTGGAGGAGTGGCTCTCCTAATCAGAAATCATTGGAGTTTTAAAGAAGTGAGGACTTCTTGGTCGGCTCAGTAAATACTGGGGAACGCAAAGTAATAGTTGCATTGATATACAACACGTCACCTAACAACAGGAAAACGTGGAAGGAATATGAAGAAAACAACGCGAAGGCAGACAAAATAGCTGAAGCAGCTAGGAGAGTGCACGGGACCAAAGCAAAGAAGAAATACAGGAAGCAAATGGCAGACCAGAATAGAGCAGTAAGCATATTAACCAGAAATGAATGAATGTGTTAGAATGAGGATAGCGGCCGAATCACAAATTAGGAATGACTTGGCTAAGTCTAAACCAAAACTGCTACACTCCACATTAGAAGAAAACAGGTAAAAGACCTTTAACTGAAGAAGAGGGAGTGCTCACGAAATACTAAAGACATCCTCAGATTGGAAATGAATAATGCCAGAAGGTCCATGGCAAAGAGTACATCAGCAGGTAACAGACACCATACACACAACGGGGGTAAAGGTAAAAAAAAACTTTTGATGGAGCTGCATACATCAAGAGCGATGGGTCTTGATAAAATGTCAACATGGATTCTGTGAGAGGAAGCAGAAGTACTGTCTGAACCGCTAGTTATTATCTACATGTCATTGAATACTGGACAGTTACCAGAGTTCAGGAAGACAGCGAACATAGTATCTGTTTAAGATGGAGAAGATAATCAGGAGAGTGGTAGAGCCCTTGGAGATAAATACTTTCATAACCAAGACAGAGGGTTGGATACACTGCATTTTCTTAGACTGGAAGTAGGTATTTGATACTGTACCCAATAAGACTGAGGCAGAAGGTTGAGAAAGGAAACAAAGAGTGATTGTCCAGGAAGAGATGTCGGAATACGAAAGAGCAACAAGTTGTGTTTCATAAGGTTGGTAATGGGACCAGTGCTGTTTCTGGTTTATGTGAACGACATATCAAATGCAAAGGAAAAGAGTGGTGTAGCACCTAGAACGGAGTGGACTAATACCTGAAAACCAGCCCGGCTTCAGGGAAGGGAAATCCTGCATTTCGAATTTGTTGGAATTCTATGACAAGGTGACAGAAGAAAGACAGGAGAGAGAGGAATGGGTAGACTGCATTTTTTTGGACTGTAAGGCTTTCGATACAGTTCCACACAAGACCCTGGTCGAAAAGCTAGAGGAGCAGGCAGGAATATGAGGGAAAATATTGCAATAAATCAGGGAATTATTGACAGGAGAGGAAACAACATGTATCGGTACGAGACGAGGTACCAGAGCAGGTGCATGCGTCGAGTGGAGTTCCACAAGGGTCAGTCCTAGGTCCGGTGCTGTTTGGTGTATACCTAGAGTATACCTGGAGAGGGTTCTGGGGATCAACGCCCCCGTGGCCCGGTCTGGGACCAGATTCAGAGGTGTCCCTGTTCGCAGACGATGTGAAGCTAATGAGGAGCATACAAGCGGACGAGGAACAGGTAAGCCTACAAGGGGATCTGAACAGGGGTCAAGCCTCGTACGGCATATGGCTCCTGGAGTTTAACCCCAGCAAGTGCAAAAGTTATAAATCATGGGGAAGGACAAAGAAGACTGTAGACGGAGTACAGCCCATGAGGTCAGAGGCTGCAAAACTCACTTACTCAATGAAAAGGATCTTGGGGTGACCATCATACCGATCACATCTTCTGAGGCGCACATCAACCAAATAACTGCTGTATCATGCGGGCGCCTGGCAAACCTGAAAATAGCCTTTCGACATCTAAGTAAGGAGTCATGCAGGACACTGTACACAGTGAATGTCAGGCCCATATTGGAGTATGCAGCACCAGTATTGAACCAACACCTGGTCAAACACGACAAGAATTTAGAGAAAGTGCAAAGGTTTGCAACAAGACTAGTCTGGAGCTGAGGGGTTTGTCCTACCAGGAGAGGTTAAGGTAACTCGACCTGACAACTCTGGAGGACAGGAGGGATAGGGAAGACATGATAACGACATATAAAATACTGAGAGGAATTGACAAGGTGGACAGATACAGGATGTTCCAGAGATGGGACACAGCAACAAGGGGACACAACTGGAAGCTGAAAACTCAGATGAGTCATAGGAATGTTAGGAAGTAATTTTTAAGTCATGGTGTTATCAGGAAGTGGATGCAGTGGGAACAGGATCCATACATAGCTTTAAGAAGTGGTATGATAAAGCTCATGGGCAGGGAGTAAGTGGATTTAGTAGCGATCAGTGAAGAGGGGCGTCCAGGGGCTATACTTAACCCCTGGAACTTTGTGTTTGACGTTCTCCACGGCTCACAGGCAATTCCCAACAAACTGCTGCTCTCACTTCTTCCTAATCACTAATATATAAGACACACTTGCAACACACTTGCAACACACTTGCAACACTCATTGCCGTAACTTTCCACCGTGAAGCAGGTTACATCAGTCGAATATAGCGGTGAGTACAATGCCGGAAACTGATGACGTGGAAATTACGTCCCGATTTCTTCTAGTGTATCCAGGTTTCAATTCCTATTGTAAACAAACCATACCACGGGCAGGGTTAGAACCCGCGACCAGAGAGACAGAAAACTCCAGGCCTATGTGCTAGCCACTGGGCCAGCTGTATAAATATACCTAGTTGGACGAATCTTCTTGTAGCCAGCTGGCCCAGTGGCTAGCGAGTCGGTCTGGCGTTTAATGACTCTCTGATTGCGGGTTCTAACCCCGCCCGTGGTATGGTTATGTCGAAGAATATGTCTATGTCTTGCACGGTGTCTGACTCACAAGTTAATGAGTACCCATAACCAGATAATGCCTGAGGGCAAAGGAGAACGGCTTACATCAATAAAGAAGAACAAGGCATAGAGTAAATAAGAAAATAGTAGTTCAGCCAAAGATATAGATATGAAAAAAAAACGGAAGAGTGAGAGCATAAAAACAGTTTGTAAAGTGAAGGCAATAAGGAAACAATGAAGTGAGTAGAAGAGACGGACAAGAATATGGAATAGTGAGCGTGGCTGCATAGGGTGAACCTGAGTTAGGATTCCGACGACGTGTTAAAGTTTGCTCATGGTGTTTTACAGATACGTTGGTTCATGAATAATCGATTCCGAATGGGGGTAAAAATAAATTTTCCTTAAGGTCTCCAGGGGACCTCTCCCAGGGGCCCGTAGGCCTTCCGACATCACATATTCGCATCCTTATGCATATTTTAGCAACCAAATAAAATAAAAACATGAACTATTTATCATTTCAAATGTTTTAAAGCCTGAGGAATCAGATTCCACAAATATGTTTATTTTATTTATATATGAGAAAAGCAGGATAATCAAAGAGAAATATAATAATCAGCATTTTCATTCAAGCTACGTATGCTGACACGTGTTCAAATATTTTACACTTGATATATAATTAAGTCAAATTATATAAGGTGTTCATTTCTGAGGACAGTGAACTTAGTTACTGGGTGGTACTTTAACACACCATCTGAAATGCAACTTAGGTTTACTCTGTTTATTGTTAATTTTATGTCAGGTCAACTTTGTTTTTTTGATGAACTGATTTTGTATGGGTTTGGTATAGATTATGTCAATTATGTCAAGCAGGTTTATATTTGCCATACATATATACTGTAGGTTATGAGCGAATACTTATGTACCACTAAAACGTCAAGTATTGAATGAGATTCATCGTCTTTTACACAGGTTTTCATATAGGTTAATTTTGATTTTATTGGTCTCTATCTGATATGTCAGGGACCATCTAAAGATCACCTTAATGTCCTGCTCTCAGGAAAAATAAGGAGGATATCAATACCGAGGAGTTGCTATAGGAAGACTTGCATAGGATTTATACTCTACTAAGATCGTCACCATGTAGAAAGCGATATGGCATTTTCGGAAGGATAGGTTCCAGTATCTTCTACCTTTGAGCTCAAACCAAGAAACAACAGGCACAAGAATGCCTAAATAAGCCGGGGTATGAGGAGCTGTAGTGCTGAAGTTATATATGTTCTGCAACAAAGAGGGCATCTAAAACCGACCTCATTATGAATTCCAAAAATTCAGTATTATTGATGAAGTGAAGCAAAAAGGATTAGCAATGAATATAGATCGTTTTTTATACATTGTGGCAATTGGTGATCTTGTGGCAGACGAGCTTAACTACCACACAAGCTGTTTTGTAGAGTTTCAGTGACGGTGCGATGCTATAGTGAAGGCAATTATAATAATTCAAGGTATTCCCGAAGACCGTGCTTGTGAAGACGTATTGGCAGTGATTGATGGTGACATATCACTTGGAAGAAACCATTTCTTTTTGCAAGACCTTCATGACGAAGACAGTTACAGGCATCAGTTATATGGAAGCAGTGTTCGGACTGGCTGTACTGTGTTTAAGAAGGTTGTATTTCAACGGTACCCTATCCTTCAAGTATCACCTGGACTCAAAAGAGGAGGTATAGTTGTGACCAACGAAATCATGAATGATCTTGTTACGATATTCATTGCTGGAGACTCTGCATCCAGTAACTACAAGACGTCTATTCGTTCCAGCTGTACATGTCGCCGTGAGATTTCACATCATCTAGTTATGATTTTAATGTTTACTCTTTGAAGTAGTATGGATTTACTATTAAACGTCACGAATCATCGGTATCTGAAGCTTTCAAATTTATAGGAAGAACAGTCAACACCCAGTACTAGCTAGCTCATAATCTTCAATAGTAGACTGAAGACTACGAACCATCGCATTTCTGAGGAAACATAATAGCCTGTGTACAATGGTCAGGGCAGACTTGAACAGTTTGGACTGTCATTTAATTTCAACTGTGTTCATTATCTTGAACACAAGGTTGCTCAGTCGGCATTGAGCCAGTTCTCGACGGAGGAAACGTTATTCCTTCTGGCCTCTGTCTTTTCACAATCTTGTCGATGACATTGATAAAGATCCGACTTCAACTATGTGTCGGGAGTCATTTCATGGCTCCGTAATTTCAATATTTCAGTCACACATCACTCAGAATGATGGATGAAAAGAGACTCTCCAATTCCAGAAACTGACTGCAATAAAATAATCTTGCCTGTTGAATACACAACAATTCAGAAATTTTCTGCCAGACTGAATGCTCCATCTCAAGAATTTTCAAGGATCATTCACTATGGCCAATGTATTCTTGCCGAGGAGATCTCGAAGGAAAAAGAATGGTCCAAAAAAATCAGGCTTCTGTGCATGAAAAATAAATGGATGAGGTGAGACCAATGCATCATATGATCTGCTTATCATGATACCCATGCTGCTGAAGGTGTCCCTTTCCTTAGAGGTCTCTTCCTGCTGTTATAAACAATCATCAATTGACCCAGCAATGATCATACATGTTATGCAGTTGATTACCAAGAGCACAGCTTATAATCACAAAACAGGAGCCTGTGATCACTGGAAACCAGTCAATGTAGGCGATGATGAAAAAGCTTCAATGTGTTTAACCCCAAATAATAATAATAATAATAATAATAATAATAATAATAATAATATTTATTTTTACAAGTACATGCACAAGGAATACAGTCCTAGATGACATAAATGCCATACTACTATATAGAAAGCCCCTTGTAATGCAGAGCATTTAGGGCAAATTCAATAAATTTTGTCTCCAGGATGCGATACACACCAGTCGACTAACACCCAGGTACCTATTTTACCGATAGGTGAACATGGACAGCAGGTGCCTTAGGGAAACATTCTAATGCTTCCACCTGTAGCGAGGATCGACCCCCAGACCTCAGTGTGTGAGCTGAGTGCGCTAGCAATCGAGCTATGGGATACGGATGAATTAGACACGTGCAACATCTGGGTGTCTTTACTTTGTAGACGTGGAGATAATCTGTAGACAATGGGAGACGAAGTAATCAATCCGTCAGCCTAGAAGCAGGTGATGAGCACCGTAGCCTAGAAGAATCTGAAGCACAGGCAAGACGAATGGCGCTTATATATTGGACTCAGATGAGGTGCAGCAGACGAAAATATTGTCACTTGTAGGTGGGGATTTGTCAGTGGCAGTATGTCATGGCCAGGAATTGGGTGAGGAGATAACTAATAGGTTGTGGCGATGTGCTCCATGATGTTGCTGTCTGACAAGTTGCATTTCTCTAGTATACAGTACCGACGGGATTCAGAACTGAGGATTCACTTCCACCAGTATAAAACGTCTTCGTTTGCTGCACCTCATCTTACTCCACTATATAAGCGCCAGTCTTCCTGCCTGTCATTCAGATTCTTCAAGACTACGGTGCCCATCACTTGTTCCAGGACTGTGGGATTGATTCCATCGTCTTCCACTGTCTTCTGAGTACCTCTGCACACTGGTCAACAATTTTTGAGAAGTTGTTTGCTTCTTAAAAGAGATTTGTTAATTCTTATGTATGTTCATGTCCTGAATCCAAATATCACCTTGAAAATGATTATTGGTTATAGATTTAAAGATACGAGACATGTAATATTTGATTATTTTTTTATAACGTACAATATGTGTCAGTATGTTTTAAACTCTAATCCGTACCTACTCTCTGCCTTTTTGCTTGACGCTTATAGTGGGCTGATGAATCATCTCTTGCCAATGTCCAGCAATAGTCTGCAAGCATTCTTGTGCCCCATTTTCCATGGTTGAAATATCTTGGTGAAACCTTTCACCATGTTCGTCACTAACTGTCCCACAGTTTGCTGGAAAAAAGTTTAAATGTGAGTCCAAAAAGTGGATTTTAAGTGACATGTTACATCCCATGTTCTTGTAAGTCTTGATGAGGTTTTCCACCAATTCTTCATAGTTGCCTTCCCTTCTGTTTCCGAGAAATCTCCATGAAGATCTGATTAAAAGTCACCATCTTTAAGAAGCTCTCCAATCTGAGAACCATTGAAGACTCTCTCGTATCTTAGCGTCGCTCAGTGAGGGGAATTTTGAGTTAAATACAAATTTTGTTTGGTTCAACGAGAAGTGAATGTTGAACATTGTTCATCCCAGACTCCATTGATTGACGAGGTGGCCAGTCTCTCCTGATGTAGTGGCAACCTCTTGCACGACTTTCCCATTCACATAGAAAGCAGCAGTTTTTGGTGTGTACGTCCTGCAAGCCCATCACAAGAGCAACAACATCTAAGTCAGCACAGAGCTGCCATTGATGTTCATCATATTTCATGCATTGCAACATATGTTTTATATTCTCATAAATTTCTATCATATGTTGTGCACAGCCCAAAGGAACCGATGGTTTACGTTTGTCATTATGCAGGAAGACAACTTTCAGACTCGCTTTTGATGAATCTATGAACAGCCTCCAGTGGCTGGGTTCTTATTCGATGCCAAGTGCTTCCATCAGACCATTAATATTGTTGCAGGCCACTAAATCACCTTCCATTACAAAGAAATCGTTGAACTGCTGCTGACGGTCACGAAATTTTGAAATCTTCACATCAGTTTAAAAAGTGTTTGGCTAAGACAATCACCAACCTTTCACTTCTAAATGTAAACTTGGAGAGCACAACCACCTTCTATGACTGCTGGAACAATAATGAAGGTCAGTGAGACTAAGTGTGGTAAGAAACACACTGCCGCAAGCCTGTTGCAACCTGTTGTGACACGTAGGTGTATATTGAAAAGTAGAGCTAACAAACAATTTTAACCATGATATTCATTATCAGTAACCTGAAATTAGTTGGAAATTGCTACTCTGGTCTCGGAAGCATTTTGGTTGTTGACCAGTGTCACCTCGTCTTCCATTGTCTTGAGATTATTTCCATGTATTGTATTGATAATGCCACTGGAGGCGAAACGTTTACAAACTAAAGAAAACCAGATGTTTCACGTGTGTCTAATTCATTGTCTTGTTGGGATTGTTGTCTATCGATAGGCAGTCGGTACTACGGTCGTAAAGGTAGGACGATTCCACTTAGAAATGCATGCATAAACATCTATCAGTGACCTCCAACAATGTTCTTGTTAGTTATGAGCCGTTGCTGAAGCTGGGATGACCAGTCCATTGAGTGATGATGCCCTTCTAAAAGCAACTTATGTACCCAAATCAAACCAATTTCATGAGATTACATTCACTGCTTTGTGAAGGCTGCTTCACGAAGCATATAATGCATATAAACAAGATATGACAATGAATTACTTTCACTGTAGCTGCATGAAATTCAAAGCCATCTTGTTGAAATTCAATTGAACCAAAAATGAAACCAACTTTTCTAATATTTGGACATCGTTTAGTCCGATGTACTTCTATTGTTATCCTCCAATCACAGCAAGTATAATCGCTTTGTTTCTATTCATATCCAACGTCTTCAAGAATTACCCAAAAAAACTTTAAGGCCTTTCAAGGAAGGGAACTTTGTCGTGAAACGGGCAAAGAAGCAATTATCAACGATTGTCATGGATCAAAGCCATGAGCAACTGAAGAAAATAGTGAAGAAATCTGGAGGTGTGGCTGAACTAACACAAGAACCGCTGTGATGTTAAATGAACCACTGGAAAGCCAGTTGCTCCAGAACTTTGTGGGGTATTACACAGATAATAAATCAGATTTGTTTCAGCATGATCAAGGTAAAAAGCAGGAAGCTGCTTTGCTTATTGATGTCCAAAACATTGTTGATGTCTTTCACATCGCGGATAATCATTTTCTTGAAAATGGAGATCAAGTCAGACTGGATGGAAAATTTTGTGCTAACAATAATTTGGTCAATTATTTTTATAAACTTGGACAATATCATTGCAACTGATTTGTGGAATAAGTTGTTACTGTGAAGGTAAAAAAAATGACAAACCCATTAAAAAGAAATCCTTCATCTTTTTTAGAAGAAAAAAATAATAGAAAACGCGAGCAAAAGAAAATACAGTCTTCCATGGCGCCAGCTCAGTCTTGACACAAATAAATATTTCAACAAATGCGGTGAAAGTGATCTTGGTTCGTTTGTTTTTTTCACATGAGGCTCAAGTTTTTTTCCTCTCCATGGCATGGAGTGAAGATGTGATTCATCACTCAAACATATTGGATATCATCAAGTGTCTTCAGAAATAAATTAATAATTCACTGGGTTATTTTTCAATAGGACAGTCCTTGTCGAATGAATGTTGTGTAAATGTGGCATGCAAAGAGTATGTTACAATTTATTCGGTGTATGTTACAGTCCCATACAGGCTGCCTCCCAACCAGTGAACCGGGTGCTAAGGGTTTAAAGATCAATTGGGTACCAATCGTTAAATCAGTACTTTGATTCAATAGCCAATCACAGGCAAGCCCGCCAAAGCTGAACTAACGTGGTGCATTGCGGTAAGCATTGGCAGACTTGCCTAGCTGCTGGTTGAGCATAGTGCACACTCTCTGACTTCTGCTTTGCCACCTGTTACTGTGTTGTACACTTACTATTCTATCTGCACATATTGTTCATACCTGTATATATCTGGTGAAGGCAAATATACATTAAAGTCTATTGTTGAGTTATGTTTACTCAAATTCCCATTATGAACAGGTCTCATAGGCCATTCTTTACCTGTGTTCGTAATAGTAATGGTGGAACAAACATCCCCAGACAAGATCGCCAAGGTGGCTTTTCAATTTTCAAAAGCAATAATGATACGTTTTTCAAG
Source organism: Cherax destructor (assembly GCA_009830355.1). Classification (NCBI taxonomy): domain Eukaryota; kingdom Metazoa; phylum Arthropoda; class Malacostraca; order Decapoda; family Parastacidae; genus Cherax; species Cherax destructor. Next base: position 115,667 of record WNWK01005303.1, read on the forward strand.
AAACACATTCCTAGAGTTAGTCCGAAGATAAAAATATCTGAAAAATAGTCAGAGTTTGTTAAAGCAGAACTCAGTCAATACCTTGGAGGAAACACCAGCGAGGCGCAGTGTTCTTAAGTAATGGCCAAGGCAATCAGGAGAGTGAAGCAGCATTTTCTGAAGCTATTATTTAATAGCTAGCTTTGGATTTTGATACTACATAGTCTCACAAATCAACTGGAGTTCCTTGACAAAGAAGCAGAAGATTGTACGTAGAGTAATCGGTCGACTACATATTACTGGACAACAAAATGGCGTTTTATACTGTAGTTTATTAGAGAAGAACAGTAAACTGAAGGGATCAAGATAACTAGCCAACTGAAATCGGCTAAACTAATTAAATAACCGCTTTATCAAACAAATTCGATGAATTTTTGGGATGATTGAATTATTGGAACCGTGATATAGTGTATCAAAGGAGTTATGGGTAGGGGACAGTAAACAACTGCACACGGAAAGGGACGATTTTTGGTATATGAGAGTGTCCTCTTATCACAGGTAGAATCAGAAGCATACCTATCTGCCAGATGAAAATTTAACGGGAATAATATAAACCAATGAGGACAATAAAAGGATACACAAAGACCTAGACTAACTACAAAACTAATCAGACAAGTGGCTACAAGAATTCAACCAAAGGAAATACAAGGTTATGGAAATTAGCGATGATGTAAGAAGACAGAAACTAAGTAGACAAACATAGAAGATATAAGTCGACTTCTGCAACACAACAAGGCAATGACACACAGAACCAGGAGTCCTTGTTTGGCACCGAGCCGCAGGGCTTGGGACCTCAGGAAACAACCCAGGTTAAACTTCAGATAGACATGATAGAACTATCCAGGGGTTTGCTTAAAGACTACTGGATATGGAAGTCAAACACATAGATTAGAAAATAATTCTTCAGTCTTAAGATGGTAAATAGGTGGAAGGAGCTGCATGAGGTAGTCGTTGAGGCAAACTTCACTGTTTTAGGAGAATGTATAAAAAGTCGTAATGCACCAAGGACCAATAATGCCAGCAATTTAAGGAACGGTGTGACATGCTGAGACTCAATTCCCAGAAACACAACTCAGTGAGTATAACTCGGTAAGGACTCATATAATAGAAAATAATTGAGAGAGTTCATGGACGTAACGTGTAAGCAAAAGGGAATTATAAACTTTGATCAAGTAGTGAAAGTTTTTAAAAGTCTATCACGGGCGAAAAGAAAAATTCCGATTTTTTTTTACAACAATTGAAGAAACGAAAATCTTTGAAAGAAAAATCGGAGGTGTGAAAGTTGGCAGATGAAGCGAATATCTTGCATGAGAGTAATTTATTTTGATGTGACCATTAGCTTTGTGGCAGTTCCCAGAGTTCTCTTTGCCTGGATTTTTGTTTCAGTAAGGATTTTGAATTAGAACACATTTTATTTTTGCACTTTATCATATATTAAATGTATAAGGGTAGTATAAAGTAAATATCAGATTTACTTCAGCATTACTAAATTACAAATCTGTCTTTGATTTTTTAGTGGTTAAAGTAAAATAACAATGTCAACTATTGGTCGAACAATAACTCCATGAATTTCTCTCAAAGATCAAAGTGATCAAATTATACATAGGTTAATTGACTCTTCCATACAAGACAGAAGAATTGAAAAAAAAGTAATATTTGCAGTTGTCTGTATATTAATAAAATACAGCTAGGGTTCCTCAGAATGAGAATCGTCGAAGAACTTGTAGGTGAATTTCACAGGTACAATCCTGATTTAGAATTTCACACACATAACTGGGGAGAACTCTGGTACATCTAAAACACTTACTGCTATAGTTGTACCTCAAGACAAGTGGGACTTTACCCACAATGGGTCACTTCACTGTCCCTCCTTTGATGCCCACCTTCTCAGCTCTCCAAACTCACTCATCAGGACCTTAAATTATGTGAACATATAGTTTTTAAGTTATTAGAAAACAATTATGCCAGTAACACTGACAAATTATAGATGGACTGAATAAGAAATATTATTAAGCATAATTACAACATGAGTGTTCTTAAAAATTAAGACACCCAACTATTCCTTGGGTTATATATCCTAACACCTTCCTATAAGTAACAACTAATATTGGTCATTAAACAGTTACATTACCTATTGTGTGAGACATTAAAATTCACTGGGAGGCGAAAACATATTACTATCTACATAGTAGAACATCCTTCTTCCTGTCAACACCCACATCTCATTTTTTACTATTATCCGTCTTAACCTGACATTTACAGTGTACATAGGTATTATTCCAGATGTGCTCCATATTAACTCATTTTCTAGACCAAATTTAAGCTCATATTATTCACATGAGATACGACTAGTCACGAGTCAATTAACACCATTCATAAGAACAACTCAAATTACGTCATTATTCTCAGGTTCTTCCTCAGAATGTTGGTTCTTCTGTGACTTGACATTTTCTAAAACTCACATCAACACTACACATCTACACTATGTTATCTATGTTATATAAACACTATTATATCCTTCAATTATTACCCAAATTACAGGAAAATTATCAACATTTTCCACATTGCAGCCGGGCACAGGTTGTTATAGATGACTTAAATCACTACTTCTTTTATGAGTCATTTCCAGATGTTCTCCAAGCAGGTCTTATCCCATGTTCTTCATCTTGAGTTCCTTGGTCGGCACTGTCTTCAATTACATTCATCATGATACATTCCCTTAGATCGTTATTTCCCATTTGCTTGGAGTCTGGGTGTAATGTTTACACCTTGCCCAGTGGCCACAATGTTTGATGTTCCTCTGTATCAATTAATACAACAACGCCAGGTTGAATGTTCTGTTTTTTTTTTCTCAGCTTCTGTTGCAGCATAAAAGTGTTCCCATAGAGTGAGATTTTCTTTGCGCCACACATTAGACCTTATTTTAAACATTAAATTTATTAATCAATGACTCTGCATTATTATAATCTTCATCAATATATTCTGGAGTATCTCTGTAGATTTGTCCATATATTTTAAATGAAAAGGTGTTAATATATCCACATTAGGGGTTTCACTAATGTATTTGAGGGGACGATTATTAATTATATTTTCCGCCTCCACTAACACAATGCAGAATTCCTCCAAACTAATTATTTTCCTGTGTAGCACTTTCCATAGACATCTTTTTACTGTCCCTATTATTCGTTCATAAAACAACCCAGCCAAGGAGCTATGGGGTGATGAATTTCCAGACACATCCTCGCTGGGATAACAGAGACTGTACATTAATATTCTCTAATAACTCCATTAAATATTGCATACCCACTACAAAATTAGTGGCATTATCTGAAATTATTATTCTTGGGTAGAATCTCCTAGCTACAAATTTTCGAAAAATGAATAAACTGCTCTACAGACAGGTTTTGTGGCACTTATAAATGCACTGGCCGGGTAGCGGTGCATGTAAATTAACACACTTACATTTTCAGGGAGTACAATCTGGATTTCCAGTTAAAGTAATTGGACCACTATAGTCCACATCCGTTACATCAAATGGCCTTAACAATTAAGCACGTCCTGAATACATATAGGTTCTGGCATTAACACGACGATATATTACACAAAATTTAATTCACTTTTTAACACTTTGCCAGCCTTGCGGAATCCAGAAAGTTTCTGTAAATACAATTTAAAGTGTCTTATACCCATCCATGCTTTACAATTTTATGTGTATTTATTTCTCTTCAGAATCTTCCAAAAGCACAGTGCCATCAGCAAAGAGCAACTGTGACAACTCCCACTTTGTACTAGATTCATCATCATTCAACCCCAAACCTCTTGCCAACACCTCAGCATTCACTTCTATTACATCCCTATCTATAAATATATTGAACAACCATGGTGACATCACACATCCCTGTCTAAGGCCTATGTTTACTGTGAAATAATCTCCCTCTCGCCTACATACTACACTATCCTTGTAAAGACTCTTCACTGCTTTCAATAACCTACCTGTTATTTCATACATTTGCAACATCTGCCACATTGCCTCCGTATCCACCCTGTCATACGCTTTTTCCAAATCCATAAATGCCACAAAACGCTCTTTACCTTTATCTAAATATTGTTCAAGTTCTTTTAAAATAATCCCGACATCATATGCTATATTATGGCAAAAATAAATCAGTTTATACATCTGATCCTTACATTGCAAACTGCAACAAAATCATTATACAAAAACATAATTATTGAATGATTTAGTATGATCAAGGTGTCTTTGCTTGCGCTTTGAATATTCAAAAGGGTTACCACATAATTCACACGTGGTCTGCAATTCAAATCCAAACTTATCATCTTCATACAAATTTATATCATAATATTGTCTCCCAGCCTCTATGTTCCCACATTCATGGTTCAATTTTAAAATAATGTGATTAATAGCCTCCTTGCCTTTATAGCTTTTCTCACTAACGACACATCCTTCACGATCAAATATAACAATAGGCAATAGCCTTGTGCCGCGCCACAATTTTGCCACCAGGTAAACTGTTATCGATGGCACATTCAAAATTAAACACTCAAATATATTCACTAGAATGGCTATGTGAATAATTCCTAAAATGAACGGTTGTTCTTTCTGCTGGTGAATGGAGGTTCTACCAACTCAGAAGCCTCGTCTAGCAGTCCCTGCAAGACGCTGCAAATTGCTTACCACATCAGTCATCATAGCAATGCGCAACTACCCAAGAACAGATAATTGTGTCCCTCTGCCCCATCATCGCAGGAATCACAGAGGTAGACCCAAGAAAAATCCACTGAAAACGAGAAAAATTGCGTACAGGTTAGCAAAATAATCGAAGAAGGCAACACAGTGGGAGCAATCAGAATAATTACAAGTGACGACACTGTAGCTCCCAAAGATGAGACCACAGCTCAAGCACTAAGATACAAGCATCCGACAAGGGACACCATAGCCATCAACAACAACCCTGAGGGAGACCCATCGCTGAACAATTAATTTTGCCAGAATCAGAAATCTATAAGGCGATAGTGTCATTTGCAGCAGGATCTGCAGGAGGTTACACTGGAATTCAACCACAACACCTCAAAGAGATGGTAAATCCAGTACTCGGTGCATCTGCATCAATTCTCCTCACCGAATTAACAACTTTCGTCAACAACTGCCTGGCTGGGCGAATCCCAGAAGAAATTAAATCTTTCTTTTGTGGAGCCTCATTATGCGCTTTGAAGAAGAAAGATTGGGAAATCAGACCCATTGCTGTCGGTAACACCCTTCGCCGTCTCGTTGCAGCAGTAAGAAACATTCGCTAGAAGCTGTCAGTTTACTCCAGCCACACCAACTGGGCTTTGGGGTCTCTCAAGGCAGTGAAGCCGCAGCTCATTCGGCAAGGGCCTAAATCAGGGACCTACCAGAAGACAAGGCCGTAGTCAAACTTGACTTTAGAAATGCCTTTAATATAGTGAAGAGAGATGTGGTCTCCCTAGCCGTTTGGGATCGGTTCCTCGGTCTTTTCCCTTCATTTCAGCTGGCTACAGCAAACCCTCGACTCTTTTGTTTGGTGAACATGAAATTCCCTCATCAGAGGGTGTTCAGCAGAGTGATCCACTCACTCCACTTCTCTTCTGCTTGGCAGTAAGAGAACTAACTTCCAGCCTACGCAGCGAGCTCAACATCTGGTACCTGGATGATGGCACTCTGGCAGGTACTGAAGAGTCCCTGTTAGGGACCTACAACGGGTGAAGACACAGGACTCATCATCAATCCCTCCAAATGTGAAATCATCACAGCCAACCAGGAAATAATCAATGCTGTGCGAACAATCCTCCCGGAAGTCTCTACTACCACTCCATCCAACAGTACCCTCCTGGGAGTACCGCTGGGTCACCAGGCCATCGACACGGTCCTCAAGGACAAAGTGAATGACCTGAAGAGAATGGAGGAGATAATAAGTGATCTTGATGCCCATGATGCATTGTATCTCATCACAAGGTGTCTTACTATGCCAAGACTCACTTCTTGAGGTGCGCACACTCTTTTGACAACCCAACACTTGACGAGTATGACGCACAACTGAGATCAACCTTCAAGAAGGCAATGAATCTGTCACTAGAGGATCGGCAATGAGAGCAGGTAACCCTCCCAGTGCGACTGGGAGGTATAGGGGTGTTCAAAGCAACACAGGTAGCTTTACCTACATTTCCATCGTCGTGTTTGGCTTCCAGTGGATTAGTCAAGAAGATTGTCCCCGAACGCTTTTGAGAGGTGTGGTGGGAGCTCAGGACCCCAGGTTCATTGAAGCAGCCGTGCAGTGGGACACCCTTGCAGACTCCTCCAGTAGACCAGCTCTTCCCAAAGAGCACAAACAGTCCCACTGGGACAAACCGATCATGGAAGAAATTGCCAACACAATTCTCACCAACGCTTCAGGAAAGGACAAAGCTCGTCTCCTAGCGGTGAAGGCACCACACTCAGGAGATTTTCTTTTAGCTGTTCCCAATTCCTCCCTGGGCACTCAACTCGACCCACAGGGCATTCGGATTGGTGTTGCTCTTCGCCTAGCCGCCACCATACTCACCGAACATAGGTGTATTTGCGGCAGGGTGATGGCTGATCAATTCGGACTTCATGGTCTCGTGTGTCACACATAAGAAGGGAAGTATGCTAGACATGAGGAGGTCAACGACATCATAAAGAACCACTATGCTTCCCTGGAAGGATGATAAGCAGATTGCTTGGGACTAAACCTGTGCTGCCACAATGGCAGACACCTACTTGCCATACTCCCTAACCGAAGGTGGTGGAGCTGCCAGCCACAGGGAGACCCAGAAGACCTGCAAATAGGAAGACCTTTCACCTTGCTATAACTTCATCCCAATATGGCGGAGACCCTGGAGCATGGGACAAGTGTGCTCTTTAAGGTTTCTCAAAAGAGCTGGGTGAAAAAATTCCCCATAAAAAACCCAAGGGCCACCCGGGGGGCCAGCCCCCTTTTTAAAACTCAGTGTTGCGATCCGGGGGGTGCCCGCATTCTGGGCATCGCCCAAGCAGGGCTGTACGCAGTATTTGAGATGTAGCTCCAAGGGTTTTTTATCTATTTTGCCCTATTGTATTTTATCAATGTATTTTAAAATGTATTTTGTCTTTAAATAAAGTTTATAGAAAATATAGGGGGGGAAGGGGGAAAATTTTCAAACAGCTTCAGGGGGGGAACTTTGAGTTTTCTCTGAAGCAAGTTTATTCTTTTTCTGAGGATGGGGGTCCCAAGACAGTTCCAGAATTTATACCTTCCCCATATTTAAAATATATATATATATATATATATATATATATATATATATATATATATATATATATATATATATATATATATATATATATATATGTGTGTGTGTGTGTGTGTGTGTGTGTGTGTGTGTGTGTTACTTTCCCAAATTTGGGGTTTCGGGGGGCGAGACTTTAGCTCCTGGCCCCCGGGCCCCCTTCGCTGTCCGCT
>WNWK01005304.1:0-20000 GCA_009830355.1 Cherax destructor
ATATATATATATATATATATATATATATATATATATAATTTATGTATTTATTTTGACCTGACTTTGTGCTTTGTTTACCCTGACTTAGAGCTTTGACTTGTCCTGGTGTATTGTTTGTCTTAGTTATTTGTTTGACATGGCTAGGTGCTGTGCTTGCCTTGGCTTAGTGCTTTGTTTGACAAGACTCGGTGCATTGTTTTCCCTGGCTAATTATGCGCTTGTTTGCACAGAAGTGCAAACAACACAAGACAACGAGGTTCATTTTTTCCACATCAGTTTTACAAGCTGAGAGTTGTTATCGTACATCAGCTCCTTTCAAAGCCTAGCCCTCTATGAGGTACATTACCCCCCTCAGGATGCCACCCACAACAGTCGACTAACACCCAGGTACCTACTTACTGCTAGGTGGTGAAGAGGGGCTGCAGGTGTAAGGAAACATGCCCAAAGTTTTCACCCATGCCGGGAATCGACCCACGGACACTCAATGTGTGAGCTTATTGAGTAGTAACCCAGCCACGGACACCTGTTGTAAGTGATAATGTTTTCTTCCTTGTGGTACTGTGTGCAATGGATATTTTATATAAAGTTTTAATTTGTGTTGGAGAACAGTGAAGATAAAAGTATGAACTCTACTCAATACTAATAAGTAATTTCTCGAAACTAGTTTATTATAAAACACTTCCAGTAATTGGTGTGTGTGTGTGTGTGTGTGTTTCTGTGTGTGTGTGTACACGCACACATACATTAATGTATATCTATTTACTGAGTTTCACTCAGTTTCCGGAAAGTTTCTACTTAACTCTTGTACGTGTGATGACTAATATTCTCTCTTATTACTTCCCACCAAAGCTGGCTAATACAAAGAAGAAAATACACTCACCATCACTGTCCCAGTTTATCTTTCCACAACTGAACAAACAACGATTAAATGGCAGTATCTCTTTGCAGATTTTGAAGTTGAAGCGCCGCCCTTCCCAGAGGTGATGCTCACGACCTGCTACCTGCTTTCACTCAAACAGTTCAGATATATCCATACCTACACTCCACCATCACGTCAAATACCCGAAATCACTTACCTCAGCTCCCATCTAATACCTTCATGCCTACCAGAGGTTCAACCTCATAACTCTTAGCTAACACCTTCCCAGAAACGTTCCCTACATAACCTTCCATCCAGCCCTGATTTGTACAGTGTACACTCTTTGATCAGGCCTTTCTAAATGCCCACACCATCTCAGCAACTTCCCTTCCTCTCCCTGATACATTTATACCATCCCACCTTCTATTAATTTCTTCAGTCATATAACCTGCGTTAAATTAACATCACACATTGACCTCAGATAATCTCCACAGTATACAGCCTCGTGCAGCAACATTCAGGGACCATCAAGATCCACATCCATGCAAAAACAACGACACCACTACCTAAATTTTTAAAGCGGAAGGCCTCGGTCAGGTGACCAAAAGCTCCAGTGGCGGGTCATCATTTGACTAAGACCCCCGTCAGGAAACAATTGACCTGTTTCCTGATGAATATTACCCAACTTAACCTAACGACGCCACTGTAGTCTCATGCATTCACATTTTCGACATCCCAGGACAAACTTCCTTTCCTCAGATGCCTCATCATTCCTACATTTTCTCCATGATTCACCTTATCTCTCATATATCCATCTGCTGGCTAGAAAGCAGTGTCCACACGTGTGGGGAAAGGAAACTTTTAATGACTTTCACCGTTGAGCGAAACATCGTGTTTATAAAGGTTTACTTTGCTCTAAGTGTTAAGAGACATGAGTCTTACTCAGCTACTGAGACTGTTCTTCTTGAGGGAGACTGTTCTTGAAGACTGTTCTCCTTTAGGGTAAACTTCTTGAGAGACTTCTTGAGGGGGAACTGTTTCTGAGAGGGGACTCTTTACGTTTCGTGCGTCTTTTAGTTATGTACATGCTTGGAGTGTGTGGCATCAACCTGTCGCAACTTACGACACATTCAAGTCGCATTTACGGTCGTCGTTTCGTAACTAATTAGTGGATTTCGGGTGTTGCTTGATTGGGAGGATTGGGCTTGGATTTTGGCCTTACATCTCCTTGAAGAAAATAAAACGGTGAACAGAACGGCAATTATGCGTCTCCGGAGGTCACATGACTGTGATTCCTGCTGATAAAGCTTTTCCTGGTCGACATAAGACTTTCTGCGGCTCACAGCTGTAAAACAGCTGTTATCAAAGGCTATGACTACCAAGAGATTCAATGTTGGCGATAAATACGTACAAGCATTGGAGCAAGAGCAGTGGAAGAAAATTATATTTAGTAATGAATCCAGAATATGCCAGGTCGAGCTCGTCTCTCCTGTGGCAACAATAATTTTGACGTCGAATATGGGAAGAAAAGTTGTACATGAATGATATACAGTACCAGCCAGATGTTGCACATAGTATGTCTAATTCTTCATCAGGGAGAAAAGTGTTAAAAACATTCGCACTGTGTTATGATGTGGGATGCTTTCACTGGTGTGAAGGCAAGGTAGACCTGTTCTTCTTAAGAATAAAAAAAATGAATAAGATGCATTGACCTAGTGGAGGGCCATCTGAGATTGCATTTTGACATTCACGGATGTGAATTTTTCCAACAAAATAATGCGGCTCGTCACACATCCAAAATAATTAAAAAGTGGTCCAGTAATAACAATATTAATGTGCCTGACTGTCCTGATAATAACCTAGATCTAAATCCGATACAACATGCAGGGCACAAGATGAGGAACTACGTAAAGAAGCAAGACACCTCGTTTGTGTCAAAGTTGGAAGAGGAGTTCACGAAGATTTGGGTCATTATGGGTATTATTTTATGTCTCAACAGATTCCATACCCAAGTGCATACAAGAAATCATCAGGGTCAAACGGAAGATGGCAAAATATTAAAGGAAAAGTTACATAACTTTTATACTAAATTTTTGGTGTTCAACGTTATTTTTTTGTGTAAAACAGAGTGGAATCAAGTTTCTGACGACATTCTCCTTGAGGGGAAGAACTGTCTTCCATGAGGGAGGCTACTTTTGTTGAAGGTGAGCTAGTTTCCTTGAGGGGGCGAGTCATTAGGCGACCCAATTTATCTAACAAACTTTATAAGTGTTGAAAGTAAAGCTGTTGACAGTAGCAGATGGATTTTGTCTATAGAGTGAGGAGAAATGTGCTGATTCAGTGATCACTTCTCTCTGCCGACTAGACTTACGAGCTCTACACAGCACAGGTGTAGCTTCGGTAAACTATATTTCGAGTGACGTGAGTTCCTAAACACGTCAGAGAAGCACGTTAGTGCTGGTGTTACACGTGTGAAGAGTTAAGTCTGACGTGCGTCACAGCATCATCATCGTGAGTGACAGTGTTACACTTTTGATGAATTACGTTTGACGTACGTCAGAGCATCACCGAAAGTGTAGGTGTTACACGTCTGGAGAGTTAAGTTTGACGCGGGTCGTACGTCGATTACTGACGCTTACGTAGTCCGCCTTACTTGGCAACCATGTCAACCACATCATGTTTATTATTTCTCTGCGACAGCAGTATACCCAGACGCAAATTTTCCATAGTCATGCCTTCTTTAATAACAAAATGTTGTAAAATAACCTTCGCTGAGTCAAGTCTCAGCTCGCGTGAACGTCGTGACGTCAGCACAGAGAGTAATACAATGTCTTGCAATCCGTCTTTGTTGCTTTGGTCTCCCTCTCACGTGGCGTCGTCTAACCTCCGTTTTGATTCAAAAATTTCACTATTGACGTCAGCAGATGACGGCAGCAGTGCAGATTAGTTTTTAAATAAACAGCTGGTGTTTCTTCATCAATAAACACAATGGCCAGATTGCCTCACATGCTTGCAATAGCCTAATTCAAAATGATATTTGTCAAATTAATCATTATATTGTGTAAGCACAGCCAGGGGTAGCAGCTGCTGGTATTATTGTTAATCACCATCATAATCAATATTATAAAGTGACGCCACTTTGAATAAACTATAATGCAGTGTACACATTTTTTTAGTCACAAGAGGTAGAATCCTAGCTCCTGGCCCCGCCTCTTAACTGGATGTGATTGAGTTTACACACTCATTGCCTCCTGAGGCAATTAGTGTGTATGCAATCTGTCCCCAGCACTACTTAAATCAAGTCATTACAACGTGGCTGAAAATATTTCCTGATATCCCTGTGGCTTCTTTGTGTCTGATTTGCATTTACTAGGCTGGAATTCCAGCACCGTGAGCACCCGCGCAGCTTATCCAGCTCGATGTGTACCTTTTCCAGCTATTTTAGTTATCTTCCTGATTAATTTCCCTTCTGCAAAAGGGGATACGTAGGATTCTTGTGGAGCCCCACGCTGTGTGTGTGTGTGAGATATAGATTTATTAATTTATTTATTTTCTGATACTTTTAGTCTTGTAGAATGTTTCGTGCCGCACTGGGTCCTAAGCAGCACCACCTGTTGCCAGTGTTACAACACTAATTAACTTGGATACATACAGTAATTCATATCACATATGGGAGAGGTTGAGCAGATCAGCTGCAACTTGATCTTTCTGAAGCAACAATGGCATTATCACAACAGCAAATATAACATAAATTAAGCGTATTACCAGTGACTGGTCACAAGCACTAGGCTTGAGTTACTGGTCATCACACAGCACTTTCTTTTAGAACTGGGACTAGATCTGCCTATTTAAAAAAAAAAAAATAGAGATATTTAACCTATACATGGACAATATCAATAAAAGTGAGAGATATTCTCAACTGCCAGCAAATCTGCATCATCCTGGGTTCACCTTGTCTGGTAATCCTGCCATTTAAAGAAAGAAACTTTGCCAGAATTCTTGCAGCTTCCCGTTGTGGTTGACTTATTGTGATCATGGGATTTTATTATTGTGGAAGTGGAAAGATGTAGAGAGTTTTCTTGGGTGCTGATAGTGACATTGCCCTCCTGCCGGTGTTAAGGCAGAAGATGCATGCTCTCTGGAGAGAGTGCGCGCCCTTGTGCTTCTTTCAATAGAGCTCGCCAAGTTTTATTGCTTACTCCTGATGCAAGTTTTCTTTTGGTGTTAGGGTCTCACCGAGTAATGACTCAACGCTGGATATGTTAGTAGTCTCTTGTGATTACTCTTGTGGTTATTCGCAGGGCCACTTAGGAAAGGGTCGGGAGGGCCATTTAACCCGGGCCCGAAGCTAGAAAAGGGCCCCTCACATAAATGTTTGCTTATTTTTGTGTATGTGTTTATCTATTTTGTCGGTAAGTGCGACAACTTTATATCCATCTTCTGAACGGTAGCGCAAAAGCATATGGATACATAAAAAAGTCTAGGAACTATGCCTCAAAGGGTTAACAACCCCTCTACCCGTGGCTTGTCTTGCATGCTTATTATATATATATATATATATATATATATATATACATACACACACACAATCAATTTGTCTTATCTGTTGCAAGCAAATTTAGGATATTTGATAAATATGTCTGGAATCGTCAACAATAAGATACCTTGACATATAACATAGGTTATTATATTATCTCTGTATTCCTAAATAAATGGACAGTCAAGGACATTGTATTCAAGTGGCATCAGGCTGACCACATCCTTTACATTTAATTTGATCACTAGCTGTGTCTTCCAAACTGCCAGAAATACTTGTAACCAAGCCTATGTCTGGCTACTATAATATCAGTAAGTGTGTTCGCAATGCAAGTTACCCGGTAAACATTCTTATATTCGTTATAAATCTGCTCAGGCTTCTAATAATATTCCTGTAACATTCAGATTATTTACTTCTCTCCTAATATTATTATTCCAAATACTAGACACAAATATACACAAGTTATATTCTGCATTTTCCATTAGGGTACTTTCTTATTTCATCATGAAGGAGTAATTCAGTGTGACGGAATAATAAGACTTGTACATTTACTCACTTTTCTTTGATTTTCTAATATCTATACCTGATTTCACCAATGAGCATGTTAGTTATTATGAGTCAAGCATCCTCATTGATATAGAAACGGTAATGATCAAGGAGTCAAGCTTTAGTACCATCAGGATAGCTAACAATTCAGTTGCTATACTTTTTACCCAGGAAGGTGGTAACAAGAGCAGATGAAGCTCTGCCAGGAGACTTACTGTCAGTCTGTCATTTCCTTATACTATTTTGGAACTATCGGAAAATGCCCGAGGTGAGAATAATGTTTACTGTTAGAATAGGGCAATGTAACTTCCTGGGAACTATTTTATCGTGCATATGAATATGTGCATTTTTTAATAGATGATAATTGGGCAGGGACGAATAAATTATTACATACATGATAACGACATATAAAATACTGAGAGGAATCGACAAGGTGGACAGACAGAGGATGTTCCAGAGATGGGATACAGCAACAAGGGGTCACAATTGGAAGGTGAAGACTCAGATAAGTCACAGGGATGTTAGGAAATATTTTTTCAGTCATAGAGTTGTCAGGAAGTGAAATAGTCTGGAAAGTGAGGTAGTGGAGGCAGGTACCATACATAGCTTTAAGAAGAGGTATGATGAAGTTTATGGAGCAGGGAGACAGAGGACCTAGTAGCGACCAGTGAAGAGGCAGGGTCAGGAGCTATGACCCGATCCCTGCAACTACAATTAAGTGAGTACATACCTACCTATCTATCTACATACATAATTACCTACATACCTACCTACTTACATAACTACCTACATACCTACCTACTTACATAACTACCTACCTACCTACATACCTAACTACCTACATACCTTCCTATCTACATTCATACGTACATCATTCAATACTGACCTTGTCACTAGATTAGGCTGTCCCCTTCAAGGAAGATGCACTGAGAATAGTGAACGGCTCTTGATTCGAGGAATTGGAGCTGTCTTCCCTTCGCAATCGTAAACCCTTGTGGGTTTAGCGTTTCCCAGTCAATATAACAATAATCGCTCTTGTTGTCCTCACACACTGACTCATGCGTCGTGACCCATCTCCCAGCCGCTCCCTCTCCCCCCCCTCTTCCCCATTAATTCAGAGCACACAAAAAGTTTACACAACGACCTGTTTCCACATGCATGCAATCAGCTTTAGTCATTGTTCTATTATCATATTTTGCATTTTTAATTATCACGTGACGTCAGCAGGATTACTGATAACAAGTTAGTCTCCCCATTTCGTCTTGTTTGTTTACGGTGTTGAAATTATAACGCCTGATCTGGGACTGGAGGCGGGGGCGGTCACCCCCGAAATCAAGCTGACTAAAGTGATAGTGATGGGAGGGAGGGGGGGGGGAAGGGAACAAAATCACTGAATCCTGAGCCGGAATTACAAGACTGGCAACAAATATGACAGGACACAATTTTCAAAATAAATATTTAGCTCAGGACAACGTTTCGCCCACGCAGGGCCTTTATAAAGCGAAGGAAATTTTTATCTTTAAATATTTGCTCTGTGCTGAGGCTCGACCTTATTGTGTTTACGACTTTATATAAGTTTTGACTTAATATTCAGCGTCTTATTCTCTGACTTGACACAAAAAGTATAATAGTATTTTGTGGGACTTTAAAATATACTTTCAGTCTGCGTGCTCTAAAATTAAATTTCCTAGAAATATAATAATTTGTATACTAATATAATCATATGTGGATTATAATTAACAATTAGTAGTATTAACATTGTCATTTTGTGTCATAGCTGCAATTATTCTTACCATTGTTGCTGCAATTTTTAAGTATAATGTCGTTATGAACTTTGTAATTGTAATTAAGGTAATTGTCATTATTATGGTTGCAGTTTGTAACTGTTGTTGTTATCAGAAATCCTGAGAGGCAGCAACAACAGTGAGCTTTATCACGCTAAGCTCATCATGAACATCCTAACTACGGCAAAAACAGGGGAGGAATGCGTTTATTTCCATCCTTCCCTCCAGAAATATAGACAAGAAATATTTTACAGCAGCCCTTGTCAAAGTGTCAGGACACAGTGACGGATACGCATACCTCCACATACACAGTGAAAAGGCGGGGCCAGGAGCTGTGAATCGACCCCTGCAACCACAATTAGGTGAGTACACACACACAGACACACAGGGAGGGAGGGAAAGCCACTATGTGATACACCGCCGCAGTATACACCATTCACCGTGAAGTTAGACACATGTACAACATCTGGACATCTTTATTTATAGACGTTTAGCCATTCAGTGGCTTTATCAATACAAATTCATGTACATAATGGGAAGACTGTAGAACTATATACAAAAGATGAGGTAATTAGTCCCTCAGCCTTGGAGTTGAAGAGCACCATAGTCTTCAAGACTACGGTGCTCTTGAATTTGTATTGATAAAACCACTGAGTGGCGAATCGTCTATAAATAAAGATACCCAGATATTGCACATGGCCATGGGGGCATTGACCCCTGAAACCCTCTCCAGGTATGTGATTCGCTGCCCGACCTTGGTCGTGAGCAGGCGTGCTGGCAAGGGTCACTGGTGGACAGTGGACACAACCTTTAGTTTCAAAATAGCGGCAATGAACCGGAGGCGGATAAACACTGTGTGTATTGAGGTGCTGGTTGGAGCTATCTACCCATCTAATGCAGATGTATTATTGCCTGCCATACTTCGAATACCCACGGGGGATTTATATGGCATATCGCTAAATGGAGCCACTAGGGTATTTGTGAAATTTGTGACCAGTGGAGCATATGAACGAGTGGTTGACGCTTACCAGGAAAAGTGAATGGTCGTTTCTGAAGGCTTCGAGGTGAGGTTACGGGATGTTTTGGCAACGTATACTTGGATAAGAATACGTAATTTACCTTTTGAGGCTGATGCAGTTGATGTGAAGAGGGTCTTTCAGGCATATGGTGTGATACATGCCACTAACGTCGGGAGGTGGGCCGAGGGGGCCTATGCTGGAATGCTGGAAGGGTCGTTCAGTCTCAAGATGACATTGAGGAGACCAATACCATCATATGTTCTCATGCCAGACTTCCGTACACAAGTCTACATTACGTACGTTGGGCAGGTGCAAACATGTAGGGTATGTGGGCAGCCAGGACATATGGCTATGGCGTGTGACCGACAGGGGGGCCACCCACCCAGCATCAACATGGTGCCGCGCTGCAGGAACAAGGGGAGACGGCATTGATGAGGACGTACACCAACAGGAGCCGGCGTCTAAGAGTGAGCAGATTAGTACTGGCAAGTGGAGTGACGTCTTGGAGGAAGAAGCGGTGGTGGTAGTATCTCTACCACCTGTGATGCAGCCGGATGAGGACCATAGCTCCCTGGATCGTGAGGTGCAGGGGGTGGATGATGTATTGGTTAACTTATCAGGACCTCTCATGGATGATTTGCAGAGGATGCTTGATAGCCTGGCGCCGGTGGCAGCCGACTATGTGGAGGGTAACTTCCCGGAGTTGGTGGCAAGGCTGGGTGAAGTGCTGAATGGGTGTGTAAGTAAGGAGGCAGGTGATGGTATGGATGATCAGGTGCAGGTGTATGTGGCTGAAGAAGAGGTACATAGGGGCATGTCGGATTTGAGTGAGGAATCAGGCGAGGTCATGGAGGTAGCAGGAAAGTCCTGCAAGAGATCCAGTGGATCAGTGGAGGATGACATGTTGACGCCAGATCAGAGGACCGGCAAGAAAGTATGGGTGGATGTGGCTAAGGGCAGGGTTAAGGGTAAAGTCATGGCCGGAGAGGGAGGGGGTTATGGTGGGGGAGGACTAGTGATGAAGCTAGGTGAGTCTAGATTGGTGAAGCATCGTGGAAGCCTCCAATGAAACCTTCAAGTGTGTCTGTATGAATGTTAACGGCCTTCGGGCAGAGGTTAAAAGGTTATGGGTGGAAGCAACTTTAAGGAGAGAGGGGATTGACATTGTTGGGTTTTCCGAACACCGTGGTGTAGTGGCGGTGTTTAGCTGGGATGGGGCTGTCAAGATTTATCCAGATCATTGGAAATTGAATGTTAGTTTGTTACAGAGGGATGGGGATAGAGATGCTTTTGCAGACTGGTGGGAGAGGGTGTGGGGGAGGGTCAGAGGGATAGGGGATGTGGTGAGGTGGTGGTCTTTACAGGCGAAGGCGGCGGTGAGGGATTATTATCGGAGGGCCGGGGTGGAGGTTTGTAATGTTTGTAACGTTACTTAGAAAGTCAGCTTAGGGCTTGTTATGTAGGGGGAGGGGGAGGGTAGCATCAGGCAGAAATTAGTATGCTACGTGGGTGGTTAAGGGACATACAAAATGATATATTCCATGCGGTCAGGGTCAGGTGTCAATTGGAAGAGGTTTTATGGGGTGATAGGCCCTCGGGCACTGTATTGAGGAGGTTTAGGAAAAGGAGGAAGGGTATGATTATCTCGTCGTTGAAGGTCGAAGAAGACCTGGGAGGGTATCAGAAAGGGCAGGTGTTACGTACAACTGATGGCATGTGCGGGTATGCGGGGTTTTGGTTTCAGCAAAAGTTTAGGAGATTGGTTGGGAGTGAGGCAAGTTGACGGATCATTTTGGAGGAGATACAGGAACAACTGGGGGAGGAGGATAGGAAGGGGTTAGGAGGACGCATAATGGAGGAGGAAGTATGGCAGGCGGTCCAGGGATTAAGGTTAGGAAAGGCGCCTGGGGTGGATGGCTTACCAGGAGATTTTTATGTGTTTCATTGGAACGTGTTAAAGGATGTTTTAGTGCGGATCTTTAATCAAATGAAGGATAGGGGATATATGGAGGAAGAGCAAAGGATAGGGGTGGTAGTGATGGTCCCAAAGGGAAAGGAAGGTGATAGGATGAAGGCATTTTCAAGGATTTTTGTGAAAAACTATTTTTTTAGATAAAATATACCTATGAGTAAGCTTCCTAAAAGAAAATCATAAAATTTTGCTTACTTTTCCCATAAATTTCAATTGCAGTAGAAATTCTACTTAAAAGTGTGAAAATGTAAGTATTGTAGCAGGTGATTGGAATTGTATAATTAGAGGGAAGGATGTCGAGCCTAGAGGGGCGGGATGTATGTTGGATGCCTTAAGGGAGGTTTTGGGGGCAGTGGGGGTGGTGGATGTGGTACAGGGTGGGGGGGGGTGGAACGTGGAACACACCAAATTATACGTCGGCGAAACATCCAGAGACCTCCAAACACGTATTTCAGAACACCAGTACGCAGGCAGATCTGACAACCCAAGAAATGCCAGTGTTCAACACCGAAATTCACACAACCATTTAATCAACTACAGAAACGCAACTCATCTCCAGAGAAGGCAACACTCGAAGTTCATACCAAAGGGTAACAGAAAAAATAGTATGACCAGAGTGAGCCCATGGTTTAACTGGAGGTGTAAAGAGGCCAAATCCAAGTGTGCTAGAGCATGGAAATGGAATAGAAGGCAAAGGACTCAAGAAAACAAGGAGTTGAGCAGAAGAACCAGAAACGAATAAAACTTTTAAATAGAATTTCTGCTGCAATTGAAATTTATGGGAAAAGTAAGCGAAATTTTATGATTTTTTTTTTGAGGAGGCTTACTCATAGGTATTTTATATCTAAAAAAATAGTTTTTCATAAAATCCTCGAAAATGCCTTGAATCGTCAAAAATGCAATAAAATAGAGCTATAACATTGTTATGCTCGGATTATTTTGATCTTTTCTATAGATTGGTTAGGGAAGGGGTTTGGGATGGGGAGGTGGGACGGGGTTGTGAGTCAGGCATAGTAGGATATGTCGATGATACGAACGTCCTGGTGGGTAGTAGTGAGGGCTTATTACATGTGAATAGGATTGTGGGTATTTTTGGGGAGGCGACAGATATGAGAGTAAATAGGGGTAAGTCAAGTTTGTTGGAGGTAGGTGCATGGGTGGGAGGGACATTGGACAGTAGGGGCAGTTGGAAGTGCGTCGATAGGATTAAAATTTGTGGGATAATATTCAGTCATGATAGGGAATTGGAAAGAGAATTGAATTCGGTGGCGGTGGTGGACAGAGCTATGGATAGGTTGGGAGGCATTAGGTCTACAGAGGTAACACTGTTGCAACAGGCGATGGTGGTAAATGTTTTAGTATATAGCAAATTATGGTTTGTTGCTGCCGTATATCCTCTCTGGGAGTGTGATGTTGAGAGGTTGCTTGGGAGGGTTTTTCATTATATTTGGAGTTATGGGAGGCATTGGTTAGGTAGGGAGGTGGTGACTACTGGGGTGAGGGTGGGTGGGTTGGGGTTGATACCGCTATGTAATAGGCTACAAAGTATTTTTGTTAAGCAAGAATATGTGGTTGTGGGGGGTACAGGGGGAAGGAGGGTGAATGGGGTCATGCAGGAGGTACGTGGGTGGTGGCGGGGTAGGGATCTGTTGAGATGTGAGGCTATGTTGAGGTTCCTCCTTGTTGTTCAGGACCCTGGGAGGGTTAAGGTAGGCGTTTTGGATAGAGTGGGGGGGAGGGGAGGTGTGGTGCAGGGTGCAGGTACTTATCCAATGTATAATTGGAAGTTAACGTGGTGTTGGATGAAGAAGTTGCAAATACCACCAAGAGTGCGTGAAACAGGATATAGGTTTTTATTGGGTATTTTGGCCATGTGTGCACAGTTGTATAGGATGGGCATCATCAGGGATGGGTTGTGTGGATCGTGTGGAGTCCTGGAAACAGCGTATCATACTCTGTATTTCTGTGATATGTTGGTGGGGGTCAGGGAGTGGTTTAGTGGGGTATTAAGGAGGGTGGGGGTGGGGGGTTTGATGACCCTGAGGGCATTGTGTTTGGACGTCGAAGGACGTCGGTAGGGCGGTAGTTTACTTGGTGGTCGAGTACATACATATTTTGTGGGTAATGCGGGAGGCTCCCGGAGCACAGCGTATCCGAGCGTTGGCAGCAGGTATATATAGGTCTAAGTGTAGAAATCAGGTTATATATGCGGGGACATGGTGTAAAGCTTTCGCTCAGGGTTATAGGGAATTGACTATAGGTATTCTGTTGAGGGGTGGTGGGGGGGATGTACTTCAGTAAAGGGCTGGTCGAAAAGGAGGGGTATGGTCAGGGGTTTCTGGACAGGGGGGATGCGGAGGGTGACATGGCTAGGGTTTATGTGCATTCTCTCCGGTGTCACCTGATAGGGCGTCAAGACATGTCGTCCAGCAGCCAGTGGTAGGAGGTCAGGTGGACATATATTGTAATGTGTGGTGATGATGTAAGTTTTGCAATCACATGTCTAAACAGGTCTTGGACTTATGCGACTTAGAACGATCATTATGTTGTACTTTTGTTGGTCGCACGTAATTACTGGCTTAATGGTTATAAGTTGGAGTATTAGGGAAGACCAGTATTTATGGTAAGGTTGGGTGTTTTTGTACTCAAGTGAGTGTTTTGTGTTATTGTGGCCTCAGCGTGAGTGGGGTGAATGTGTGTATCAGTCCATTGGACGACAGGTTACAGGTGTTCCATAACATGTTTAAATTGTAGATTGTATACGGTGTAGGTTACGCATCACGGCACTTACATTTTTATGTTAGTTTTCTTTTCTACTTAGATTGATGGCAGACGCTGTTATCCGTATATCGTTTGTCTTCATTGTGATATTAGTATCGTTTGCAAATATTTATGAAGTTCTTGATGTGGTATTAACATGTTTTGACACCATAGTATAATTATATATACAAAAATGAACAATGTTATATTGTACTGTTGATGTAATTATGCCACAAGTATTGTATTGTTTGAGTTATTATGTAGGTAGCTGTTTCCAATGTTTCTGTACATATAGTCCAATGTGTTCATATTTCTGCAGGGTAACTTTTTGCATCACGGCACTTACATATTTAGGTTGTTTTCTTTTCTGTTTAGTTTGAGGGCATCCTTAGGTTTATGTCTTTTCCTTAGTCTTAAGTTAAGATAATTATATTGTTTTGCATTTATGAGGTACATTATGGTCCCCCTTGTAAGTAAATCATGTAATTGTTAAGATTTTATATTATAATTGTTTTGCATGTAAAATATGAGAGTACTTGGTGTAGTACCGTCATGTTAGTTTTGTATTCTCACAGTTTTGATTAATAAAAAAAAAATTCTTCATTTTGTTGGTATTGTATATCATTCATGTACACCACTCACCCTGGTGTTGGAGCAGTCACAGATAGAAATACATAGAAAAATAATAACTAGCCCGGATATACTCCTCATAGAGCTTCTGAATGATCTGCAATCCTGTTACGCACGCTGTAGGCTTCTCCAGGAGGGAACCAGGTGGGTTGACGGGCGCTGCTTCACGCTCTCACTCTCTTGCTGGCGGAAATGCGTTGTTGTGTGTCGAAGTGAGGTACTTGTCTAATAGCCTGTGTGGAATGATGTACTGTACGTAGCTAATATTGTGGATAAGTGACATACTTAGCTAGTATCATATGCAGCACTGATATACTTAGCTAGTATCATATGCAGCACTGACATACTTAGCTAGTATCATATGCAGCACTGACATACTTAGCTAGTATCATATGCAGCACTGATATACTTAGCTAGTATCATATGCAGCACTGACATACTTAGCTAGTATCATATGCAGCACTGACATAGTATCATATGCAGCACTGATATACTTAGCTAGTATCATATGTAGCACTGACATACTTAGCTAGTATCATATGCAGCACTGACATAGTATCATATGCAGCACTGACATACTTAGCTAGTATCATATGCAGCACTGACATACTTAGCTAGTATCATATGCAGCACTGACATAGCTAGTATCATATGCAGCACTGACATACTTAGCTAGTATCATATGCAGCACTGACATATTAGCTCATATGCAGCACTGCAACTGACTAGCTAGTATCATATGCAGCACTGACATACTTAGCTAGTATCATATGCAGCACTGACATAGTATCATATGCACACTGAATACTTAGCTAGTATCATATGTAGCACTTGATCATACTTAGCTAGTATCATATGCAGCACTGACATAGTATCATATGCAGCACTGACATAGTATCATATGCCTACATACAGCTAGTATCATATGCAGCACTGCACATACTTAGCTAGTATCATATGCAGCACTGACTACTTAGCTAGTATCATATGCAGCACTGACATACGCTAGTATCATATGCAGCACTGACATTAGCTAGTATCATATGCAGCACTGACATACTTAGCTAGTATCATATGTACACTGACATACTAGCTAGTATCATATAGACTACTACTAGTATCATATGCAGCACTGACATACTTAGCTAGTATCATATGCAGCACTGACATAGTATCATATGCAGCACTGACATAGTATCATATGCAGCACTGATATACTTAGCTAGTATCATATGCAGCACTGACATACTTAGCTAGTATCATATGCAGCACTGACATACTTAGCTAGTATCATATGCAGCACTGACATAGTATCATATGCAGCACTTATTGACTACATAGTATATCATATGCAGCACTCATATTTGACATAGTATCATATGCAGCACTGATCTATAGTATCATATGCAGCACTGACATATTAGCTAGTATCATATGCAGCACTGACATAGCTAGATTGACTACATATCTGAGCTGACATAGTATCATATGTAGCACTGACATACTTAGCTAGTATCATATGCAGCACTGACATAGTATCATATGCAGCACTGACATACTTAGCTAGTATCATATGCAGCACTGACATAGTATCATATGCAGCACTGACATAGTATCATATGCAGCACTGACATAGTATCATATGCAGCACTGACATAGTATCATATGCAGCACTGACATAGTATCATATGCAGCACTGACATAGTATCATATGCAGCACTTGACATCAGCTAGTATCATATGCAGCACTGACATATTAGCTAGTATCATATGAGCACTGACATATAGTAGTATCATATGCAGCACTGACATAAGTATCATATGAGCACTGACTACTTAGCTAGTATCATATGTAGCACTGACATAGTATCATGCAGCACTGACTATAGTATCATATGCAGCACTGCTAGTATCATATGCAGCACTGACATAGTATCATATGCAGCACTGACATAGTATCATATGCAGCACTGATATACTTAGCTAGTATCATATGCAGCACTGACATACTTAGCTAGTATCATATGCAGCACTGACATACTTAGCTAGTATCATATGCAGCACTGACATAGTATCATATGCAGCACTGACATAGTATCATATGCAGCACTGATATACTTAGCTAGTATCATATGCAGCACTGACATAGTATCATATGCAGCACTGACATAGTATCATATGCAGCACTGATATACTTAGCTAGTATCATATGCAGCAGTGACATAGTATCATATGCAGCACTGACATAGTATCATATGCAGCACTGATATACTTAGCTAGTATCATATGCAGCACTGACATAGTATCATATGCAGCACTGATATACTTAGCTAGTATCATATGTAGCACTGACATAGTTAGCTAGTATCATATGCAGCACTGACATAGTATCATACATATGCAGCAGTATCATATGCAGCACTGATATACTTAGCTAGTATCATATGTAGCACTGACATACTTAGCTAGTATCATATGCAGCACTGACATACTTAGTATCATATGCAGCACTGACATACTTAGTATCATATGCAGCACTGACATACTTACCTGGAGTTTACCTGGAGAGAATTCCAGGGGTCAACGCCCCTGCGGCCCGGTCTGTGACCAGGCCTCATGTTGGACCAGAGCCTGATCAACCAGGCTGTTACTGCTGGCCGCACGCAGTCCAACGTACGAACCACAGCCTGGCTGGTCAGGTACCGACTTTAGGTGCCTGTCCAGTGCCTGCTTGAAGACAGCCAGGGGTTTGTTGGTAATCCCCCTTATGTATGCTGGGAGGCAGTTGAACAATCTTGAGCCCCTGACACTTATTGTGTTGTCCCTCAACGTGCTAGTGGCACCCCTGCTTTTCATTGGGGGGATGTTACATCGCCTGCCGAGTCTTTTGCTTTCGTATTGAGTGATTTTCGTGTGTAAGTTTGGTACTAATCCCTCGAGAATTTTCCACGTGTATATAACAATGTATCTCTCCCGCCTGCGTTCTAGGGAGTACAGGTTTAGAAACTTCAAGCGTTCCCAGTAATTGAGGCGGTTTATCGCAGTTATGCGTGCCGTGCAGGTTCTCCGCACATTTTCAAGGTCAGCAATTTCACCCGCCTTGAAAGGTGCAGTTAGTGTGCAGCAATATTCCAGCCTAGATAGAACAAGCGATTTGTAAAGTGTCAACATGGGCTTTGCATCCCTGGTTTTGAAGGTTCTCATTATCCATCCTGTCATTTTTCTAGCAGATGCGATTGCTACGGTGTTATGGTCCTTGAAGGTGAGATCTTCTGACATGATCACTCCCAGGTCTTTGACATTAGTTTTTCGCTCTATTGTGTGGTTGGAATTAGTTTTGTACTCCGATGAGATTTTAATTTCTTCACGTTTTCCGTATCTGAGTAATTGAAATTTCTCATCATTGAACTTCATATTGTTTTCTGCAGCCCATTTAAAGATTTGGTTTATGTCTGCTTGGAGTCTTGCAGTGTCTTCAACGGTGGACACTGTCATACAGATTCGGGTGTCATCTGCAAAGGAAGACACGGCACTGTGGCTTATATCCCTGTCTATGTCTGATATGAGGATGAGGAACAGGATGGGAGTGAGTACTGTGCCTTGTGGAACAGAGCTTTTCACAGTAGCTGCCTCAGACTTTACTCTGTTGACTACTACTCTATGTGTTCTACTTGTTAGAAAATTATAGATCCATCTACCAACTTTTCCTGTTATTCCTTTATCACGCATTTTGTGTGCTATTACACCATGGTCACACTTGTCAAAGGCTTTTGCAAAGTCTGTGTATATAACATCTGCATTCTGTTTGTCTTCTAGAGCATCTAGAACCTGGTCGTAGTGGTCCAGTAGTTGGGACAGACAGGAGCGACCTGCCCTAAACCCGTGCTGCCCTGGGTTGTGTAATTGATGAGTATCTAGATGAGTGGCGATCTTGCTTCTTAGAACCCTTTCAAAGATTTTTATGATATGGGACGTTAGCGCTATTGGTCTGTAGTTCTTTGCTATTGCTTTACTGCCCCCTTTGTGGAGTGGGGCTATGTCTGTTGCTTTTAGTAACTGCGGGACGACCCCAGTGTCCATGCTCCCTCTCCATAGGATGTTAAAAGCACGTGATAGGGGCTTCTTGCAGTTCTTGATGAACACGGAGTTCCATGAGTCTGGGCCTGGAGCGGAGTGCATGGGCATGTCATTTATTGCCTTTTCGAAGTCATTTGGAGTCAGGGTGATGTCAGATAGGCATGCGTCAGTCAAGTTCTGTGGCACTCTCATAAAAAATTCATTTAGGTCTTCGATTTTCAGTCTGGTTAGCGGCTCGCTAAAAACTGAGTCATACCTTTCATTTCTCTTAGTATAGCTGGCCGGCGATATTCTGAGGAAGGTGGGGTTATTTGAGCTGTGGGATATAAGCAGGGCGAACGCCCACTATAAGGTAATAATTGTGGGCAATCCCCCCTTAAGTATTAGTCTAGAAGTTAGTGTCTTACTGCATATATATAGCTTAGGGGATATCCTTTGAAACCAGGGAACTCTGAGATGCAGACAGGATGCTAATACCACTTGAATTCTTGCAGAAGCATAGTCCTAACCGCATGTCATCGAACCAAAGGGAGTCCAGAGGGACTAGGGCTTAGGAATGTTGGAAGACTGAGAGACATTTCTTCTCCATCAAGTAAGTCCACCCTTTTAGTCGTGCATGTAAGTGGGGAATTCTTGAAGCTGCAGTTATTTGGAAATCTGTCCCATAAGCCACTTGTGAGTCTGAGAGGAGTAGTCCCAGAGTGTCGGTGTCAACAGTGCTTGCCAGGAGGGCAGCTTACAAGGAGGCAGTCCAAAGACAAATTTCTACAAGTATTGTGTACCTAATGTAGAGTAAAGTAAATTTTATTTCATTGCAATTTTACATAGATATTTGTAGTTACAATCATAAACTGAAGTGCAAGGAGAGCCACTGACATGTCATGGCATTAGGGGCAGCTTAATCTAATGACTTATAGACTATGTACATAATATTAGAGAAATTGATTGAGCTTTTTCTAGTTATATATTTGATTTCAAATTACAATATGATGACATTACACTGCAAAAATTACAATATGATTATATTACATTGTAACAAGTGTTTAGGAGGATGTAACATAAAATTGAGATTATTTTAAGGAAAATAACATTGAGCATTTTTTAAAGTAATTTATAATATGAGTATTTAGTTTAGGGTGAGTAGGGGGTAACATAATAGTAACATATTAGTAAAAATTGAAATTATCTTATAGGAAAATAATATTGAGCATTTTTGAAAGTAGTTTACAGTATGAGTATTTAGTTTAGGGTGAGTAGGTGGTTTTTGAGAAGTCTTAAATTGATTTTCAGACAAGGTTATCTTAGTATTTACTGGTAATGAATTCCAGATTCTGGGGCCCTTTATGTGCGTAGAATTTTTACATAGGTTATGGACTCGGGGTATATCAAAAAGATCTGTGTCTTGTGTTGTCGTCATGGGTCCTATTAAAGTTGGTGAGGAGAATTTTGAGCGGAGGGTTTATATTAGAGTGTAGAGTTTTATGTATGTAGTAGGAACAAGAATAAGTGTGAATGTTCTTTACGGTGAGTAGTTTTAGGCTTTTGAATATTGGTGGAGTATGCTGTCTAGAGTGGGAATTTGTTATCATTCTGACTGCAGCCTTTTGCTGGGTTGAGTGGTCTGAGGTGATTTAATGTTGTAGATCCCCATGCACAGATTCCATAGGTGAGATAAGGGTAGATAAGTGAATGATATAGTGCAAGGAGAGCTGATTGAGGCACACAATAGCGTATCTTTGATAATATGCTTACCGTCTTTGAGATTTTCTTGGAAATTTGTTGTATGTATGTTTGGAATAATGAAACCATTGTCATC